>CAJNDT010005813.1:0-65000 GCA_905221615.1 Symbiodinium sp. CCMP2592 | reverse complement strand
TCAACTCGAGGAAAGTCTCAAGGCACAGGACCACTTCTTGACATACGTGGGTACAGTTCCGAGTGGCCGTTCTCAGGAGCATCTTTGTTGCCCTGGTGTGATTCTGACATTCATAGACTCTCAAGCCAAGATTGGCAGATGGAACGGAAGCGAAGCAAAACGCTAAGGACACACACCAGCGAGCAACTACACTACTACCATGTTGCACACCACCAGAAGCCTGTGTGGAGTCTGGAAACTTCGACGTCATGTTGTGTTGAAGTGCCTGTCACAGTATTCCATCTCGTAGAGCCTGCTCGACCCCACACCCAAATCCCAGAGGCTACGTCCTGGAAATGTCGGACCTTACAGTCAGATTCGCTAAAGTTATGACCCGAGCATGCCTCGAGCCCTGAACTTTCTTCTTCTAATCTGGGTTCTTGTTAAAGGTTTTTTTTAATTTAGGCTATCATGACAAGGAACCATATTATCTACTATAGATCCATGTTATATGGCAAGTCAAACTACATTCCTTCACAAGAACCCTGTAATTTTAGTACTGCTGATGGACAAAATCCTGCATGACCCTAAGGACGCTAAGCTATGGGAACTATGGTATACTCCTTATAATGGGTAATGCCGGATTTATGTCCCTAAACCCTAAAACCCTATAGATCCCTTAAAGGAGCCCCTTAAAGGTACCCTTATAGATCCCTTTAAAGGAACCCAGGATTTTATATCAGCAGTAGCATCCTTATTGCCAAGCCGGCAGGCGACGAGCAGCGGCAGCGGCGTCCTTAGGAGCGGATCTGGTAGGACCGAAGCTACGAAGTTCCCTGATCCTGTAAGTACAAGTACCACGAAACCCTAAACCACCAGAAGAAGAGCCCACAAAAAAAGAGCGTGCCTGGAATCGTGAGACCAAGTGTCGTGTGTGCGGGCACGCTGAAACGTGGGGTCCAGGGGTGTTGTTGCAGTTGCAGGACGTTGCAGGGATGGTTCCGGGTTATGCAGTTCAGAAGTGAAGGACATCTTCCCGTCAGCTACGGCACCCAGCCGAGGGATCACATTCTTTAGCTTGCCTGGGTCTTTGTGAGAGGGAGCCCCGACCTCTTTCAGCAGTCTCCTACAGGCCGACACACAACACGGCAGCGGAATTTCAGAGCTCCGGCATGCCAAGGCGTCTCACCGTGTTCGAGTCGGGCGAACTGGCCGAAGCCTCGTTATAGTGCCAGTAAGCATGTTGTTCTTGAGACTGAATCATAAACGTGGTGGCACTAGTCACTGCAGTCGTAGCAGTGGCAACAGCCATCGCCATGAGAATCCGCAAGTATCACGCGTGTCATGGTTGTTTGTCCCTCCACACCGCAATAACGGTACCAATTCTAACAGGATCACGTGCATCATGCCATATCTCCGTTCTGGCCGCATGCCCAGCTGATGACGGCGGCAGCCATAACGATGGCGATGCTGATGCGGATGATGGCGGTGAAAACGAAGATGAAAATTAAGGACGAAGAGCAAAGATAATGAGAGCATTTTGGTCATCATCCCAAGGGTCATGGTGATAACAATCGTCTGGTTGGAATGGCTTGCAGGGGCCGCCGACAGCGAACCCTCAAGCCCTACACCCTAAGCCCTAAGCCCTAAACCCTAAGCCCTAAACCTTAAACCCAAAACCCAAAAGAAGACACTACAAACCAAAAAAGCCTGCACAAAAGGCCATCGTGCAGCTGTTTCTCGAGCATCGGCTGTCTTGGGAGAGGCGCCAGCTTCTCCGTTTGCACGGACGGGGGGGGGGGGGGTGTAGGGTTTAGGGGGTTTAGCGTTTAGGGGTTTAGGGGTTAGGGTTTGGGGTACTTTCTGGCTCAAGGGGTGCCTTTAACGGGCTCTAAAGGGCACCAAGGGGGTTTCGGGTTAAGGGATCGGGGCTTGTTTGTATATTGTAGGGAGATGGTATTTGAGCGCTTTGGGAAAGCCGGCTTCGACTCAGTGAGTGAGGCTCGCGAATGACCGTGCCTCCATCCTGAGCAGCAGTTTAACCTGTTCAGGGCGTAGGGTTTAGGGGTTTAGGGTTTAGGGTTGGTGGGATCGGTATCGTGCTGGTTCTGATCGTGACAGTGGACGCATGGTTCACCCTGCCTCGGAGTCTGAACAAGGCTGTGTCAGGTCTGATGCCTGTCCTGTTTGCCTGCACATGGTCTGGAGAACTTCAGAGCACTCTGCGATGCACTCAGGTGTTTTGTGTTTCAGACAGCCCATGGTCATAAAATGCAAAAAGCTGAAGCCCCAAATTATGATTGTTGTTGTGGGAAGTATTGCCACTACAGAAATGGTTTCTCAACTTTGTTGACTAGTGCTTTTGTGTCTCCAAGTCACACATATCTGAATCCCAAGCCCTAAACCCTAAACCCTTCTGCAGGGCTCGGGAGCACCTGCAGCGCAAATGAGCTGCGAGATCCGGCGTCGGAGGCGCACCGCTGTGGGGATTTGTGGTTGATCTTTCGGGGTTCAGGTTTCAGGAGTTTGTGTTTTAGGGTTAGGGGCTTTGCGGTTTAGGAAATTCGGTCGTGCAGGCGAAATTCGCCCCGAAGACGAAATCCGCAGTATTCAAGACACGTGGCAGACGTTTCTAATCTCCTGAATACCCATCTGAAGACGAACTTCGGCCGCAGAAGATTTCGTCTTCAGGGCCTCATGTCGTCTTCGCCGGGCCTCATGTTGTCTTCGGGGTCGAATTCCGTCTGCGAGTTTCGTGGTTTAGGGTTTAGGGTTCAGGGTTTAGGGTTTCCTTTTGGGGTGTCTTTTGTTTGGGTATATCCTTGCACGAAGCTCTGATTCTTTGCCACCGGCCTTGCCAATGCTTGAGGTTTTTCCACAAGTCTGTTGTTGGGAGATGAGGTCCTATGCAAAACTGCCATCTCCGCTGCCGGTTTTCTCTACCAGTTCCTGTTCTGTCTGACTGCATGTGCGCCGTTCCTTACGCACGGCATTCGCGGACTCATTGCATGTTATATGATGAACGAGGGCGGTGCTGTTAATATTTGCAGCACGCTGACGATGCAATGATAAAGATAATGGTGATGATGATGATGATGCTGATGATGACGATAGCGCTAGCTCAGATTCACCCCTTGCTGCGGTGGAAGAAGAAGATAGTGATGACAATAAGGATGGTATAGTGACGGTCATGATGGTAGTGATGATGATGGTGGTGATGATGGTCTTCATGTAATAATTTGCGGGTCGTGCAAGAAGAAGAAAACATAATCCTAATCCAACTGTCATATTACTGATGGCAATACTAACCACAGTAGCCGCAATGAGCGAAACAGCAGCAAGAGACGATCCTGGTCATGGTGAGAACGACGATGCCGGCGCTAGTGATGCTGCTTACGACACTTGCCCTCTCGTGTTCGTATGTGCAGCATTAAGCTGATGAGCACAAATGTGACCATGACCACAACCTCGCAGCGTCGACTCCCTTCTGAAGCTTCCGTACTAACTGTGCAATCTGAACCCCCCCACAGAGGCGGCGACTCTGAGTGACGTCTGCCATATCAGCGACGCGGGTGCGCATCTCCATGATGCACATGGGCCAGCTCGAAAATCATGATGATTGCACGCAGGGTCGCCAAATCGCTGGAACTGAATCGTGAACCATCATGTGCACCCACTGCCCGGCAAAGTAAGCCGAGTTTAGTGAGGGCCCGCCCTTTCACGTTCCGTCGACGACCATCAGCTCGAAACGGCTGAGACTGGCAATCAACTGGTTTTATAGCCTACCGTAATACGTTTTACTGTAGTTTGTTATATGTTATATTGTACATGACATAGCTATCCGCCGACTTCCCCCTTCAGCTTCCCAAGACACAAGCGAGAAGTTTGAAGATTCACGTCATTCTCAGAGCCGAGGCCATGGCCCGAAGGACTAGCAAACCCTCCCTAAACCCTAGACCCTCTAAACCGCAAACCTTACACCCCAAACCCCGAACCCCATAGGCCCTAAACCAACCCCTAAACCCTAAGCCCTAAACCCTAAACCCCTAAACCCCTAAACCCTAAACCCCTCCACCCCTAAACCCCTAAACCCATATCTCCGGTCCCTGAGCCCTGTTGCTTGGGGAGATCCGGAAGGTTTCACTCCGGAAAGGATGCGAGTCCGTCTCCGGAAGCTTAGAGCGTCGATGCGGAGAAGAACCCAAAGTTAGAACCCCTGCCTGACAGGAGAAGCCCGATTATTACCCGGGGGAGGGGATGGTGGTTTCTGGATCCAGCAGACCAGCCATACGTATGTATATATATATACACACACATCTTCAGGACGCAGCGAACGAGTCGTCGCCTAGCTAGCTAAGGCAGAATCTCATGGTGAGATTCCGGCGCCTCTGTGGGCGCGCACGTTTTGTGCCCCCTCAAGTCACACGTAGTCACGAATGACAGTACGTGTGCTTTGTACAACTATGTCGTCAGTCAAAGCGTGCTCACAATGGCAAGTGAGGCCTCAGTCCATTCGCATTGCCCATATCAGATAGGCTTTGCGACTGAGCTCAACAGAGTCTGGCAGAGAGAGGGGCACAGCTGCATGATTGTCGTCATGCAACCAGACTCGCACTGGATTTTGACCCCATCGCGTCAGACAGCGGTAATGCCCCTGGTGCAAGGCAGGACCGTAGTGGAGAGCCATGGCACACACCTGATAGGGTCTCCAGTGCTTCTGAATGTCATGTGACGTCGCGAATTGCGGAATGCGTATCACTTCAGACCAGTCCGGGAGAGCCTGATCATCCTTGCTGAGAATGCCCCTTTCATCATCACGCCTGTAGCGCGACAAGTGGAGACAAAGGAGATTAGGCATGGTTCCATCGAAGGCGGTATGATAATGCTGGGCAGACCACTCTTGTACGCAATGCTGAAGCCCCCGTGCCTCCAGGGGCAGGTCAACAGTGACCGGGAGTAATGCATTGGAAGATGCACAGACCACAGTGCCTGTGTCCTCCAGTCTGCGAGTTTGCCACAAACCGCTGAAGGCCTCCAATCGGACTCTCGGCATGAGGTGAAGCAGAAATTCGTGCATGTCGTGTTGTTGATTGGGCCTGGCCCAGTTCCCCAGCAACATGGTCCAGCACATGTTGCGCATCAATCGAAGGTCCGACCTCGCAGTCAAGCACTGATATAAGCTGCACAATGAGCCAGATCGAGTGGGATCATAGCAGCCAAGTGCCCACAGCAGGGCAATAAAAGCTGTGTTCATGTAGCAGGCAGTGCCATCTGCATTGTGGAGGGCTGCATGAAGCAATGGCTGAAAGTGCAAGGGGACTTCTGAGGGCGCAAATGAGGGCGAGGAGCAGGCAGTATCTAAGGGCAGATCCCGGGACACTCTGAGAAAACGACGTATACCGGAAGAGGCTGAGGTCGAGGCCAATGGAGTGGTTGGTTTCACCAACCTCCGACTGCCTGTTGAATTTGGGCCGCAAGGCCTGACAGGCCGGGGCGGTCCTTCCTCAGGCGCGCTCCGAGAGGGTGGAGGCAACTCTGGTTGAGCAGCATCTGAAAGATTTCCCACATGCGATCCCCCTGTGGTCGAAACCCCAGCTCCAGCTGAAAGTGGATCCATTCGGACTGGGGTTCCTGTGGAAGTCCGCGAAGTGACGCGAATTTCTTCACAGGGTCTGGATTCACAAGGGTGCGAAGCTCTCGGAGGAGTTCGAGGAGGGTCTCGGTGGCAAGTGGACTCGGAGTAGCTTGAAGTTCGAGCTGTCCTTTTTGTGCATTCCACTGCATGTAAGTCCAGCCCTCCTCCTCCTTGTACCACTGCATGTCGATGGCCGTCTGCTTCTCCTTGCTGATGGTGAGCTTGATCCGGGTCTCCATCTCCTGCAAGGTGGCTCGGAGGAGGAGAGTGCGCAGCGGACTGTTGATCTTCCCCGGTTCGTCGCGACGAAGGCGGCTCCATTCCTTTGCAATCTCGCATAGATTGGGAAGAAAGGATTCCTTCCCACTGCGGAGATAGAGATGCAGCTTGTAGTCCTGTTGGATGCTCTGCAGCTGCTGCTCGTGGCGGAGAAGGAGGCGGGCCATTTGACCGGTCAGGTCGCCGGAGGAAGTCCAGGAGTGGCCGCTGGACCAAGACTGGTCCGAGCTCCAGTGATCGTTCCACGACTGCTGGGCAGCTGGGCGTGATTTGCCCCCTTTGCCCCGTCCTTTGCCCTTGGGCTGCTTGCCCTTCCCTTTGCCCTTGGGTTCCGAGCTCGTGTTGGCGAACGTCATGGTCGACGCTGAGGCCTGGGAGCCGGACGAGTGGTTCAGGAATAGGGCTTGTTGTGCCTCCGGCTCCTCCCCCCGTCGGCGCTTGAGTTGAGCTGCGTCCATTCCCGCCGGCGGTGTCATGAAGTTCTGGAAGAGGCCCAATTCGCGTTGATCCTCCACTGACATTGGCAGGAGGGAGTGAGTGAACCGGTTGGTCCAGTGCAGTGGAGGCTATAGCAGGGAAGGCGTCGTCCAGCCAACACTCTAGGGTCCCTTGTCAATATGGCAGCGAAGACCACTCCAACGAGAGAAGCGGTGCCCGCAGAGACGACAGGTCGGCATCCCACTAACTGAGTGTTGGTCGCGGTTGAAGCGGCCTGGACGCTCCCGATCTTTGGCCTTACTTGCATGGGTTCGGGAGAGATGTACGCGAAGAAGTCTATGTGATGGCGCTTGGTAAGAGCAGTGGGGACATGACCATCCTTCTTCGTGCATTCCCGATTCCAGAGCGCCCTTGGTTGATGGGTTGTCCTGCAGGGCAGAGCTTGTCGAGGGAGCCGTGGGGGCTTCCAACAGCGGCTGAAGGGGGGAGTCGAGCTTCTGAAGGGCTTCATCAATGCGTGTTTGCCACATGCGGTTGAGAAGATGGGCTTCCTCAGGAGGGATGGCGGCCCAACGGGCTGCTCGGCGGTGAGAGGCCTGTCGCAACGCATCTAACACCAGGGGAACCCGGAGGCGATGATGTAAAGCAATTGTGGATTCGCCTGTCAGATGTGCCTGGGACTTGGCTACAGCACGCAGCTGTTTCGTCAAGGCTCTCTGAATTTGTACCAGGTGTTGCTGTTGCAGCGGAAGGCTGTCTAGTGCATAGAGAGCGGTGGGAGGAATGCATGCCTGCCAGAGACGAAGTCGCAAGGGGAGAGCAGGTGCCGAGGCTGAGGTAAGGGCAGGTCGAAGTCGGGTCCAGGTCGCCCATGTTTGGCGCAATCTATACGCCACCGTAAGCTGCGTACAGTCCTCCTGGTAGGAGATAATGGCTCCCAGATACTTGTGAGTAGTCACTATTGGCATCTTGAAGTTGCCTGCCGTGGGTGTCGAGATTCGTAGGCGCGGGCCCTCCTTGTCAGAGAGAATTTCCCTACGTCGCCAGCGGCTGGCATAGGAGTGATTGATAGAGAGGAGAATCACGGATTTGTCAATATTGACTTTCATGCGTGCATCAATGAGCAGTTGTAAAACATGGCCGAGCCTGTCGATGGACAGAAGCAAATCTCGGGTGGAGTAGACAACCTGTCCAATGTGAAAGTCATCGGCAAAGAGGCCGTGAGGGCGCGACGGACCCACTCAGATGAGGTCGCGCGGGCCAGTCGACGCATGAGCAGACCTGTAGCCAGACTCCACAATAGTGGAGCCACTTTACAACCCTGTTTGACTCCTCGCAAGGCTTGGACGGTGGCCTGCTCAGAACCAAAGGTCAGGTGATAGCCCAGACCTCTGTAGAACTCAAGTAATTGTACCCTCAGCTCAATAGGAACTTGGGCCTCAAGCAATGCTTCGTGTATAAGACTCCAGCTGAGCCGGTCAAACGCTTGAGAAAGGTCCAGTGATGCCTGGACCCCTCCGGTCCGTTTCCGCTTGGAGGCAGAGGATGGGGATGAGGGCTTGCCAGCCTGGGCCAGCTTGTCTCTGGCACGGTGGATATTGTAGGCAGGCTTAAGATTAGCCGCGGACACTTCGTGACAGTGGCTGAACACACGATGCAGCGCCTCCCCTGTGCTGCGTCCTGCCATATAGGCAAGCTGGGGCCATGGGCCAACGAAGGCTTGAAGGTAGGGCTTGAGAGCATCTTGTAAGTGTCCGGCCAGAACACGGCTCGTGCTTTCTGTGAGCCCGATAGGGCGTAGTTGTCGTGGGAGTACTGGATGACTGACCTTGGGCATTAATTAAGGCCAGCCAGCAGTCTGACCATACAGCCGGGAAGGAGGAGAGAGACCCGACCTTGTCACTGAGCCAGGGCGCAAGAAGATCAGCACAGGCAACAACCGCCGCCGTGGGTGCCTGATGCGCTGGGGTGGCTTTGTGTACCGGGAGCCGTGCAAGTCGATGGTGGGCCTCAGAGGAGGAAATGGTGGGAGCTTGAAGTGGTGGTAGAGGTGGTAGTGCCGGTTCGTCCTCCGGCGCATACAGATCCTGAAAGAAGGTTTTGAGGCAGTCCACCTGTTGCGTAGAGGACCAAAGCTCACCGTTGGGACCTCGGAGCTGGAGTTTGCGACGGGGCTGCTTAGGCAGGAGGGCGCCAGCCAGACGAAAGAGCGCTCTAACGTCCCCGGCAGCAGATGCTCGCTCCATACCAAGAATTTGATCGTGAAACCAGGCCCGTTTAGCTTCGCGAGTCCTCTGACGGAACTGCTTATGTGCTCGGCGAAAGGCGGAGTAAGCACGCCAGAGAGCAAAGACGTTTCGACGTCCTGTCGTCGGTCCATGCCGCCAGCAGTGATAGGCTTGCCACATTCCTTTAACACTGAGTTCAACAGTGGGGGATTGCCAGGGGACGACGCGTCCCTGGTTACGGACAGCTGGGAACACCGCCGTCGCTTGTTGAAGGACGTGAGAGTTAACCTCTTCGACAGTGGCCTCGGGGGAATCAGAAAGCAGGGCTTCGACGGAGGCACGTAGGTGCCGAATTCCTGGATGACTCGGGTCGCGACAGGCGTTGCGTAGGCCTTGGAGATCAAGGAGAGCACGTTTGGGTTGATTCTTGCCCAGGGCGCGGTAGGGTCGAATGGGAAGTGAGACCTGCACCGGTCGATGGCGTCCCCCTTGTCTCCAAGTCGCCAGAGGCCAGTTGCAGGGGCTGCCGCCGCGGGCAGGCATATCGGCGGTGGCCTTGCGCGCAAAGACATGATCGATCTGAGATGCTCCCTGAGGGGAAAGAAAGGTGGGGCCGGCTCTGCGAGTCCAACTGTTAAGATGAAGCAGCTGAAAATCTACGAGCAGTGCCTCCAAGGCAGCCAGGTCTGGGACCATCGGTGTGCGAAATGCCCTGGCCTTGCTTCCCACCAGTTCGGGGATGAGCGGGGCAGGCGAGTTGAAGTCACCAGACAAAATTAAATGGTGACGGATCGGAATCTCTTTAAGGAGACCACGAAGAGATGTCCAGACGTCCTTGCGCTGATCGGCCGCGGTTTGAGTCTGACCTTTCTCGATTCTCGTGCTGCCCGAATGATAAACCTTCTGGTAGGTGTTAATTGCATCCACCGTACGATCTCCCAGATCGATACGTACGTGGAGCAGCCTGCCTGCGACGCGAGAGGAGGATGAGATCTGATTTGCCGAACATAGCTGAGCGCTGACTAGGGTGAGGAGACCCCCTGCCTTAGGGGAGGAGCAGGCCGACGATATGATGTGCCAGCCTGGTGTGCTGTATTCCTGATCGTGCGACCAATGCGTTTCCTGGATGTGCACTATCGTTGGGCACTGCTCTGGAGGCAGCTGGGCTAGCCACTGCATCAACTCCTGGTAGGATTCACCCGTCAGCCCACCCGCATTGTAAGAGACATGCAGAAGCCTGGCGGCAGAGGCAGGGGCAGCAGCATGCAGCTGGGGACGACGATCCATCCGAGGCTGCGGCGAGAGGACAGGTGCTCGAAAGGAGCACCATCGGCCACGATAGAAGGTTCCCTGCAAGGGGCTCGCTTGTGCTCGTCTGACTGCCCGGTTGTATGCACGCTTGATGCCTGTGGCATGTGCATCGCTGGGGGCCTGCAGAATGCTGCTAACTCCTAGAAGGAGCAGGCGCGAAGCGGGCCAGGAGAAGCGAGACCTGATGACGACTGGTTGTGTATGAGGGTGGCGGTCCCGCAGGACTGCACCACTTGCAAAATTCCCTGGCTTCCCTGCTCCCATACAATAGTCCGAGGCTGGAACTGTGGTCGATACATGTGCATCTGGTCCAGCAGGGATCGGGGCAGCAGGTTCAAGACGAAGCGGGGGACGTCTAACCCTCGGCTCTGAGAGACTTTGTTTACAGGTTAGCACCGGCGTGTGCAAGGAAGTGCGCTCAATGTGCTGTGGCCTGTGTGAGCAAGCCTCCCCTTCGGACTTGGGACCGAAGTAGGCTCTTTTGATGCCGAATGTATACATGTGTGTAAGTTTGAGTTGCCATACTAGAACAATGTCCGCCCGTTGTTCGGGCTGTTGTAGTGGCCTTGTGGCGGCGATGGCTGCATGTCTCTTGAGCAGACCTGTGACCCAACGTATAAGAGACCACAGAAGCACGCTAGTGGAATGCAGGCCAGTAAGCTGGAGGTCCGCCTGAGTCACGTACCAGCGAAAGAGCTGTCTTCTGACAGAGGCCCATCCTGCAGCGGTTCGCCTTTTGCGTCTGAGCTTGCGAGCGCGTCGGCCACCCAACGAGGTCCTTGGTCGCTTCAGTCTGTGGCGAGGAAAGGTATCCTGCAGTGTAGGATTGGGGGCCCGGCTGGGCTGAGGCAGTAAGTCTGCCGTGACCTGGGTGCATTGCCAGGTCCAGTAGGGGTGGTACCCTTTCAGGTGCAGGTGGGCCAGACTGGGCAAGTGCAGTGCAGACCGGTTTCTCCAGAGCCAATCAACGGAGCAGGCATTGTGCAGCGGGATAAAGGCTGCTTGCCGAGGCTTTACATCTTGATGGCCCACGCCGTTTACAGCGGCCACAAGGGAGAGCAGCGAGCTGTTATCCGTGATGCACGGACCTGGGGTACATACTGGCAGACGCGTGTCGCATAATGTGGGACAGCGGGGTTTGCGCCAGGACCTTATGTTGAGCCCTGGACAGGACCACTGTGGGCACCGGAACGGGTCCCTCTGATTCACTGAGCGAGCCAGGGGCATCATCATACCGGACTGGTCGTGGAGGCGGCGGACCACGCGGCTCATCGTTTTCACAGAGAGGTGGAACTGGGGGCGGTGGAAGGCCTCGAGCCGCCATTTCTCGATCGATCTGGTCCGAGTCGGAGGCGCGGACCTCGTCGGGATCACTTGCAAACCAGGACGGCGTAGTGGGTATGTCCGAGGGAAGCTTTGAGCGGTCCGGTTGGGTCCTTGGAGCTCCTTTGATGGGCTTGTTGGTTGAGCGTGCAGGGCGCTTCGCCAGAGTCGTAGAGGTAGCTCTGGTTGCAGCGCGAGAGGCAGGCTTTGAAGTCCTGGAAGCAGCCTGTGCACGAGATTTCTGCGCACTGTGTCCGGAGGAACGACCGGCTGGCCGCTTGCGAACAGGTGCCATGGCCCAGAGAAGGAGGCACCAGCGTGTGGCTCAGGGCTAAAACGGCTGGGTGACAGAAGCATGGCCTGCTGGGGGCTCCACTGATGTGTGTGGCAGGCTACTGGTAAGCGAAGGTAGCGCGGCAGACTGAGGGCCTCGCAAAAAGACCACTGTCCATGAGCAGCACCCAAGGACCTGGGCAGTGAGAACATCACTACTGCAAGGCGCATGAAGATTCTCACAGGAGATGCAGGGGAAGCGCACATATATGCCGGGCTGGTCGGAGTGCCAGGCTGAGTCATGCCCGTGTCTGTGAAACGGCGGGGCTCGTGGCCTTGGCTCCGCCCCAACCGACCAGAGGAGCTGTCATCATTAGAACTGGACGTAGAGCTGCGCTTCTCAGGCCGCACCCGTTTGGTGTCTGTCCGGGCGATCGGAGAAAAAGGGGATTGACTCGGGAGGCCCTTTGAGGTAACCGTCAGAGGTTCTGCCTCTGCCTTGGCATGTGCTTCCGCCTCCGCCTCAAGTTGAGAGAGCTGACGCCGTCGCCATCGCCTCGTAGGCAGAGGCTGGCACGTACTGGGCGGATCCTGTGAGGCCACCGAGGCAGGCAGGAGCTTCACCATCTCTGGGACATTCTCCAGCATGGTCTCCGGAGGGGAGATTCCTTGGAAGGTGTGCGACAGGAGAGTGGAGGCTGCTGGGTCCGCACGCAGTATGTTCTCCGGCGACGGGGGTGGCAAACCATCTCCGGGTTCCAGCGCCTCCACGGTGTCGCTCTCAGAATCCGTGTGCCCTGGTGGTGCATCTTCGGACTCAGACCACCGGACTCGGCTGAGGGCCTTGGCAAGGCTTCCGTCTTCGGCCGCTCGCATCATCACATTGGCCAGGAGCTGACGCCGCTTCTCGGGACCCGAAGTCGGAGGTGTACACTGAGAGCTCGAGGAAGCCGGAGGCTCGAGGGAGGAGGCTGTGCTGACTACCTCCGGTGGTTTTTCTTGCCCGCCTGGACCCGGTAGAAGCACCACCACTTCATCTCCGTCCGTATCGCTGTCCGAGTGGATCTGGACTGTCGGGCGTGCAGTGCGGTCCGAGTTTTCACGACCATCAACCTGCGTCGGTGCCAAAGCTGGTGGTGGCCTGACATATCGCGATGGCGGTGGCGGCGATACCACCCAGCGATATAGACGGTAGAGGCGCTCCTGGACAATCTCAGAGAAGAATGTGGGAGGCGTAGGGATCACCTGCGGGGAGGTACAGATGTGCACAGCAAGGCCCGGGATAAGCATGACCTTGCATGTGGTCTGGCCAGCGAGCGGGGCCGTGGTTGTGCTCAGCGGAGTGCCAGGGATGTCATCTGGCAGGATAACGCCCGGAGTTCCAGCCAAATACGGCGGTTGAGCCTCGAAGAGGCGAATGAAGCGCCGTGGCGCGAGCACCAAGACCTTGAAGGTCGTCCCCGAGGAGCTCGAGCCACTGGGAGCTGGGCCAGGTCCTGCTTTGGCAGCGGCCACACTCTCCTCCGGGCGAGGGGTCTCCCTTGTGCGACGGCCCTTGTGCTGCTTGCCCCTCTGAAGGCGATTCGCCTTGCCCATGAGAGATCCAGGTCGAGTCAGCCCCCACGCTTACATGAGCCAACATAGCAGCGAGGTGATTGCTCAGCAATGTGCAAGTGCCTGTGCCCATGCAATACGGCGACAAGGCAGGTGAGCAGGATGATCAAGCCCACAGGCGAGGACTCCTCCAGCCTGGGCGCACACAGGCAAGTGCATGGAGAGACGGGTTGCAAGACGAGCTATGAGAGCCCGACTTGAGAAGCCAGCAGGACCCAGCCTAGTCGAGTAGATGCAGATCAAGGAGGTGGGATTGCAGGCTGGCGTGTGCCCGAGGAGCAAGGTGTGTGAGCTGGGCAAGAAGGGCTGCATGCTCAGCTTCCGTGAGTTCTTGCCTGGCTTCAAGGTATAGGACGTGGGCCTCGAGAGATGGCAACCACTGCTCATAGTGCAATGCCTGAGTAAGAGCATAGCTGCGGTAGGTGTTAAACCTGGCGCTTGTACGGTACCTCGAGACGGAGAGCGCCTCACACAGGAGGCGCGTACACAGAGGCAGTGCACTCCATGCTGCCGCAGCCACTGTCCTAGGACTGGGGCTGATGGGACAGGGCGAGCAGTCGGTGTCGTCGGGCACCCTGTGTGCCTGAAGTTTATTCCTGGGCTGCCACGATCTATCCTGCAGCTGTGGCTGCAAGCATAAGTTCGCCCGAGTAGGACCTGGGAATGCAAGCAGTGCATAACTCGCGGTGATGGAGGTAGACAGGGGCGCCCACTGGACGGCGCCGCATTGTCCATCATCTGCAGGAAGGACATGTTACTGTGACCTGAGCGACCAAGCTGAGCAGGGAGAAGCAGGCTAGGCAGGGGCTCTTGTGACAAAGCAGGGCAGCCAAGCATTTGTGTCCTGTGCTCATGCTCATGTGCCATCGTTGCTACTGCGTCTTTGTGCTCCAAAATGAGAAGATCGGGAAGCAGGGCACAGCGAAGTGTTACTACATGCAGTGCCTCAGACGTCCGATGGACAAATCGGCGTACAGATCGACAATGGGGTGACCGGGGTAAGGCGGAGCTGCCAAGCGCCTTGTGAAGTAAGTACAAGGTCTTGGGGGCAACCTGTCGGCATCTGCATTGTTGGGGCCGGCGTAGGAGGCGGTGGGCCGGCTGGTCCAGTCGGAAACAGCGACCCGGTAGAGCCAGAAGTGGTGGTGGCCGTTGCTGTAACCTTGGGATACACAGGGGCATGTACAGAGGCTCCAGAGGTTCCAAGCGGCGTGGGCGCAGCAGCAGCTGCCTCCCCTGGATCATTGACCGCCACTGGGGGAGGTGGTCCATGAGGTGGTCCTGGGCGAGATCCGCGTTTGGGCGGTGGCCCCCAGGATTCCTCAGAAGACGAGGAGCTCTCACTGATCGACTCAGACGCCTCTGCACGGCTCGCTCGTCGACTCTTCGGCACCGGAGTGCGGGTGCGAGCCCTGCTCCCCGGAGCTTTGGCGGGTGCTTTGGCCGGTGCTGCTGGGTCTCCTGAGGCTGCCTTGGCAAAGCGCCCTGTGCGTAATATGCCACTGCCTGCCTTGGTCGACGCGTGAGCGTTCTTCTTGGGCGACATGCCAAGGCAACGGAGGAATCAAAAGGAGAAGGGCCTTGAGACGAGGCAGCTGTAGCAGCTAGGCCGCTAGACGGCGACCAGTGCTCTTGAGACAAAGAGAAACAGCAGGCATCAGGGTCAGTTTGCAATGCAATAGGCAGGCTTTCCGTGCAGGCCTCAGTAGGTCTGTCTGAGCACCAGACAGCGAGGAGGTGGTCCAGGCAGCACGGAGGGCTTGAAAGAGCTAGAGCCACAAGGAGAAGCTGGCATGACCGCATGGCGTCTGTAACTTACACACTGGAACAATCGGCTCGAGCCAGAGCCTTATATACACACACATACATACATACATACATACATACATACACACACACACACACGCATACACAGACACATGCAAACATAAGCAGGTATCTCGGGATGTTATATTATGCTATGTTGGCTTGTGTTGTAACAGCTTGTATTTATGCATGTATGAATGCATGCGTGCATGTATGCATGTCTGTCTGTTTGTCTGTCTGTTCTTATGTATGCATGTGGGTATGTACTTCTATTCGAACTTGTTCGTTTGAATGTATGTATTCGTCTTGATCCAGCACAGGAGTTCCCCCAACCTGGAGCAACTGTCGCACGCCCCTCAACCCCGCACCCTAAGCCCTAAGCCTTCCAGCCTAAAGAAACATCCAAACTTACACCCTTAACCCCAAGACCTCAACCCAAGAGCCTTCTGCCAAGCTGGCTTGGCGCTCCGATCCGTGTCACGGTGGTGCGGATTGGCCGTTGAATGCAAATGATTCAAAAGTCCGTCTACGCCTGCAGGGGTGGCCATCTGAAACCAAAACACCAACCTCATAGCCTAAACCGCCCATCTGCAGTATGCATGAACACCACCACGATTCGGTCGAAACCATCCTGTCGCAAGGTGCTTTCGCTCACGCTAAACCCTAAACCCCAAACACTAAGACCTAAACCCTAAACGCGAAGCTAGTCCCGAAATCTTTGCAACTTCAGGAACAAACCCATAGGCACTTCATCTATTAGGTCAGGTTTTAAGTTGTGGGCTGTTCGGGCTAGTTGTGAGTATGTGTCAAGTGGCGGCTTATCGCCATTATCGTAGTAGTTCTAGTGCCAGTGCCAGGATTGACTCACAGAGCAGAGGTAGCCGTTGTAGTCGCACAAGAGCTGCAATACGGTTGATGATATAAATCCTGCATTACCTTAAGGACCCTACACTATGGGAATTATGGCATATTCCTTATTATGGGTAATGCAAGATTTATATCATCAACCGTAGCACCGCGAAGGCTTGTAGCAACAAGTGTTTTATCAGCAGCACATATATCACCATCAGTATCAAGCTTGCTTTTTAAGCGAAAGTCGCGGTCGTATTTCAACGGTGGAGCTGTAGGACGGTTGAGGATGTTTCAGGCATTATGACACTTCGCCGGCAATTGTCATCGCAACCAGCAAATTTTGAAGCATTGAATTGGCAGGTTTTGATTCCGCAGGACCCTGAGCCCCATGGACAAAGGAACCCCATCCCTCAACCAGCATGGCCTTCTGAACGCTAGTGGAAAAGGGGGCATAAAAGAAACCATTGTTATGTAAAATACACATTCCAGTGTCAGATGACAAGAGCATATTTTGAAGACCCTCATAACTCCTACATCCCTGAGGAATCCGATGCAATAAGCTGAAGACCCGGAAGCCAGACATCAGCGGCCCATGAATCCGAGTCCCTCGGCTCCAAACCCCAACCGCTTTACCATGATTCAATGGGCTTGCTCCACTTCTTCCTCCTTCAGCTCCATGTCCTCCTGGGCTGTCTGCGTGTCTTCTTCGTTGCATGCTCATCATAATCGTCAACAGGTCAACACCACAGTTGCCCTCAATCTGCCTCTTGCCGGCTAGCGGCGAGCGCATTCTGCACAACACCGTCACCCTCACCATCACCATCACCCTCACCGTCACCATCACCATCGCCATCATCATCTTCATCACCATCACTACCAACATCATCAACATCATCATCGTCGTCCCAACTATGCACCAGCATCATCAACATCACCCAGACCAGCATCACATGCATCGTCCTGCACGTCCTGCTCGCGACAATTTGTGGCTCCCTCGATCTGCTTCTTCATGTTCATGATCAAGGTGACGAGTGTCATCGCCATCCCCCTCACCCTTACCCTCGCCGTCACGTCAACCTCACCCTGTCACTGTCAACCTCACCCTCGCCCGCCATGCAACCACCACCATCATCATCAGCATCATCATCATCATCAGCATCATCATCATCATCATCACCGTCATCCAGACCTTATCATCGCCACGATGATCATAGTCATCTTCATCACCATGACCATCATCATCATCGTCGTTGCAAGCATCACCATTACTGTCATCAGCATCATTTTCTTCGCCGTATCGTCAGCAAGATCATCATCATCATCATCATCATCCTGCTTCTGGTGTCGATCCCCATCACCATATTCGTATCCTTATCCAGCCCCTTATCCTCATCCTCTTCCTCGTCCTGGTGTCCTACTGCCCTTGGCCTCGTCTGCCTTCTTCGTCCTTGCTCCCTTTCGCTGTCGCTTGCTGCCGTCCTCATCGTCGTTCGTCACTGTAGCAAAGCGATCCTTTGCAGAAGACGGACGCAGTGGCAGAACAGCGCCAACATGAAGGCTTGCAACGCAAGCCTAGATAGGTTCGTAGATGAGAGCAACTCCCCTGGATTCCCCTGGTAACAAAAGATGCTAAGAACAGACAGCAAGAAGCCTAAACCCCACACCCCTAAACCCATGCACAAGTCCATTGCAGCCGCTGATCTTTCACTCGCTTCTTACGCACCCCGCTTCCAATCTGCCTTTCTTTGGTCTGGAACTCGACAGCTGGCCTGGTTTGTTCATTGCGAACGATTACGACTAGCATCTCCTTGCAGTCCCTACAAAAATTTACTAAACTATATCCAGAGACCCCAGTCCGAGTCTTAAGGAACCCACATTACCTTGACGACTTGGGTGGATTGCTGGGATGTCGGATGTGGGAATAGCCAGAACTCAGAACATAAGGGACCCAACGCAGACCCCAAGTGGTAGGAGTTTAGGGTTTAGGGTTTCAGTTTTGAAGATTAAAGCAGGTTTCTTAATGTAAGGACCCCTCAAACAGCTCCACACTTTCGAGGATCTCACATGTCAGGCTCTATGCGTACTCTGAGATCTTGTGATACACATCTGATTATAAGTCGAGAAACTGAGACAATAGACCATACGGAAAATGCAGTACTATACTTTTGCTTTGCTGTCCTATACCATTGATTCTGCACTGTGCCACGCTATGCTATGCTATGATAGGCCATGACACACCCTGCTCTGCTCTGCTATGCTTTGCAATTTTATGCGAGACTCGACTCAGGCTTTTGGCCGCGCAAGTACCCTTGCACACCGCGATGGTAACTGTAGTTCCAAGGTCGGTCGAAGCGCAGACCTGTTTGTATCCGGACCTCCCCGAGGAAAGACGAGGGCCATTTCTAACCAGGCCCCGATAGCTTGTTTGATCAAGAGAGGATGCCTACTCCTCGCATTTCTCTCCTTACATGCTCCGGTTTGCAGCCCAGGCCCAGGCATTCGAGATGTCGCCGTCGCCGCCCTTTACGCAGTCGTCGTCGTCGTCGCAGCCGCAGCTTCAGGACCTTGGAAAGGGCCACAAGCAGGTCTGCTGCCACTGCCACTTCTTCTACCACTGCTTCGCCTCCTCCGACGACTTCGGCCGCGACGACCACGGCGACAACGACTGCGACGACCACTACGACCACGACCACCACGACGATGTTGATTACCGTTACTGCTGCCGCTACGCTAGCGCTGTCGCTGCTGCTGTTACAGTCGCTGTCACTGCCACTGCTCCTGCTACTGCTGCTACTATGCCATGCTGAACAGACGACGACGATGACGGGCTGGCTACGGCCATTGCTAGAATGACACCACCAACACGCCTCCTGATCCTGCTGCCTGTCGGCTGTGCTTCTTGTCGCACCACATGTTTCCGTCGTCAAAGACACAATTTCTGCGACGATGCTGTTGGAAGAGCCCTCGGGTGATGGCTTGTTGAGTGCACACTTAGCCCTAAACCCTAAACCCCTAAACCCCTAAACCCCTAAACCCCTAAACCCTAAACCTTAAACCCCTAAACAGGCCCTAAACCCCCTAACCCCTAAGCCCCGAAGGAGGAGGAGTACTTGGTGCAGCAGCCCGAGTCTTACGGCCATCACCAGTCTTCCTTCGGTAGCTAGGATGCCCAGTAGTACCCTTATTCCCTTTTTGTAGTCCTAGGTTCCTTATAAAGTTACCCAATACCAAAAAGAGAGGCCTTTTTTGTCTTAGGTTACTGGGTATCCTAGGTAGGATGACGCAGGATTTGGGGGGTTTTGGGTTCAGGCACCAGGCGGTAAATTTCACGCAGCAGCCGAGGGCTGCTTTGCAGAGTCTGCATCATGTCGCGTGCTGATTGCGAAGCTACAAAGTCCCCGATGTGCAGCCGACGCTCAAGTCTTGTTTGTATATTCGGTTCATACCTTTTTAACACATGATGTATCATTTATTCATATTATCGGGCACGCTAAAGTTGGATAAGAATTTCGAGAGGTATGAGGAGGTGCAGGAGGAGTTCTCGCTTGAGGCGGGAGCTCGATGTCTTCGGAAATCTCCATGCCCGGTGTCGATGCAGAGAAATGTTTAATACACATACACATGAGTAGTTCTCTAAATTAGGGTCCCTGTTTGGGTCCCCAAAATCGTACGGCAGACTCGTAACAAGGACCCTGAAAGGGGTCCAATCTAGAGAACAAACCGCATACACAGAGCTCTGCAACACCCTCTGATATACAACATGATCCGGAGTGTCTCTGCGGGCAGTACTTAACATTCAGACATAAGACATCATGGCATGCCCCGCCGAGACCTCCCATTAATATCGAAAGTCCAACGTAGCCCAGATGGGAGTTTCAGGAAGTAGGGGACCCTTCTGTTCAACCCTCAGTTCTAGATACTGATTGTAGGGGCACTTGTACGGAAATCACAGATGTTGGGCACGGGGAAGGACCTACACATCTGCAGGGTTTAGCGATGCTTCAGCACCTTGAGGTTTGAGCTGAGCAGCGCAACTTGCAAGAGTATATAGGTGGCATCTCAAAGCCCTAAACCCCACAGCCCCAACCATCAACCCTGAACCTTAAACCCTCAGAGAACTATCGTGTGGTCGTAACGCACACTAGCAACAACATGAGTCGAGGATGAGACTTTGATGTGAGATCCCCAGGGAAGCCGGGATCCCCTCTTCGGCCTTTAAGCATCTGGGCGCGGGGTTTAGAGCTTGGGGTTTGGGGTGAGAGGGCCTTTAGGGTTTTTGGAGATGCAGCAGACTTAGGGCCGAAACGTGGCAAGCTTTGGGGGTTTTCACCTGCGCTGTGCGAGGCGTGCACGGCCCCAGGAGCAATCAGGTCGTTGGGGCCTCTGCTTCCCGGTCTCGCGCGGCAAGAAGCTCTTCAAATGCAGTTGAGATTTAGAGCCTACGCCGCGCCTAAACCCTAGACGTTGAACCACAAACCGGATACGTTCGGAAGCTGCGACGAGGCTTTCAGTATTCTCGGGACAGACCTGAGAGTTTCATAGGATAGGGACATATGTCGGTGTCCTGATTAGGATCCTTGCTGGAGCGAACCAGCAGGCTGAGAGGTAGACACAAGTGGAGTAGCTAATTCCCTTGTCCCATACTCCCCAGAACCCGCCATGGCTCACTCAGTAGGCGGAGATTTTACACGCAAGCGAACAAGAAAGGAAACGTGAAGTCTGTGCTACCTTGGACATGGCACCTACAACTATGGTACATGTGTTTTGTTTAAAAGCATGCTCAAGGCTCAAACTGTGCATAGCCTAAAGAGCGACGGAAAAATGAACATGTACAACTGGCATGAGCTGCAAAGGTGGCATGCACTTCAGCACTCCTCCTTCGCGGCCCCGCCAGGGAGCTGCGACCTACTTGCTACTGCAGGTCCAACCCGTCAGGGTGACGACACACCTACCCTGAACTACCTGGCAAAAGCTGGGCCAACTGCCCTCACTATGCGAGGGCTCTCAAGGCACCTCGTGTGGGAAAAAGACACAGCTACGGATGAGCTCACTGAGAGATCCAACCCGTTAGGGTGGAGTAGTTCCTACCCTGTGCTGTGCTGGGTGTGGTCTGCAGCGCTCCCGTGGCACTGCTGGCACACTTGAAACTCAACAAACCTGTGCGAGTGGGCGAGCGTGGAACAGGTCTTAGCGCGGTGGAGCTTGGTCCCTTCGGGTGTTGCAAAGTAACGCGTTGGTGCTCCACCTGCCTGCTCACGCGTGCGAGTTGTTTGTGAGGGGCGGCGTCTGGGCGCTGCAGCAACAGACTGCGAGCTTGCTGCCTCCTCACGTGCAGAGATCTCGGCCTGGATGGCCTGCGCAGTTTGATCTCGAAGGCGCTGTAACTTGCGCGCCTTGCGGGGGCTCAGAGACAACACGGGTGTCCCTGCCTCTCGGCGGGAGATGATGCCTTGAAGGCACCACTTGAAGACTTCCCACACTGCAATGAAGCAGATACCAATGCAGATGATGGATACTGCCAACATCAAATCTGCATCAAGCGACACGGGGAGAGACAAGTCTTCTTCCTCGTCCGTTGTCTGGCTGGCAGCACCTACGACCTGAAAGAAGGCGAGCAGGACAGCGAAGGCACTCAGCTGCAGGTCTTGCTGTGCCACGGTCCCAGTGCCCACAGCCTGAGTTTCACTGTAGGCCTGAGCTTCCGCCCGGCGAGGTACGCCATGCTCAAGCAAACCCCAGATGGCTGCGAGCTCAAGGATCCTCGCAGATGGCAGTGCTTTCGTCAGAAGATCTGCGGCCTGCTCAACACCTGGGCAGTAAACAGGGATGATTTCTCCTGCCTCATACTGCTCGCGCAAGTAGTTGGCGCGCACCCTCAGGTGGCGGGTTCGCCAAGACCCGTGACCGATAGCGATGGCCAGTGCAGACTGTGAGTCAACCCTCAAAGTCTTGTCGAAGCTAGAAACCCCGAACTCACTCAGCATGGCCTCTGCTGACTGAAGGGCAACTACAGCGTCAAGTCCAGCAACAAGCTCGGCTTCTGCGGTGCTGAGGGTGACAAAAGACTGTCGTGCTGAACGCCAGCACACCGGCGACCCGTGAAGGAAAACCACCCACCCCGTGTGAGAACGATTCCCTTCCGGCGCATAGCTGGCATCACTATACGCGATCAATCCTGTGTCATCCGCCTCAGCGGTGAGGGATAGCGCCTTGGTACGCTGCACATACGCAAGGGCCTTTTCTGCAATGCGGATGGCTCGTTGCGGCGCCTTCGTGCTGAGAGAGGCAAGCACACAAGCAGTGAAAGCTAAGTCAGGCCGAGTGCGTTGGCTTAGCCACAGGATTTCTCCAGTCAGCCTCTGTGCTGTTCGAACGGTCTCCTCGGTTGGGGACTCGTCCGTCAGGAGAGTGTCAAACGAAACAAGGTCACGCGGACAGGGGACCTTACCTAGTGCAGTGGGCTTCACGTTGTTGAGACGCAGCAGCTCTTCGGCGTAAGCCTGCTGGGACAACACAAACCCGGAACCTTGCACTAGGATTTCAACCCCTAAAAACCTCAGCGGGTGCTCTGCGGTGGCAAGTGCGAGAGGCGTCGTTTTCCAGATGCCCTGGATGGCCGTAGCCAAGGCTTCGATCACCTCTTTACTGCCTGCAAGCAAAAAGTCGTCAACGTAAGTGAGCAACCCTCCTACGACTACCCCGTCAGAGGTGCGAACAACACGCCACCAGTTTGGGTCCAACCTTCCTTGCTGGAGCTGCAGTTCAACTCCGTCAACAACACACCTCAGCGCCCGAAGTTGGCAGTCTCTGAAGTCCGACCAAAGCTTAGGCGACTCCCTCAACCCGTACACAGCGTGCGTGAGGATCCAAAGCTCCCCTTCCTCTGCCAAACCTAGTCTCACTAACAACCTAGGCGGCGTGAGAGCAAACACTGGAAAACCTCTGCCTTGCGGGATTGGGGTCAACAGAAAAGCTGAGGTGACATCTAGAGACCCGATGCACCAATTCCTCTTGGAGCTGATGATTACAAAACAACGGAGTGTCTCTGCAGCAGCACCTGAAGCGTAGACTTCAGACCCTGTGCCGGGGGCGTGGTTGCCACAAGCGACCAGGCGAGCCTTGCGCTTGTGGTAAGCCTGACCCTTCCGGGTAGCGAGGGAGGCTTCAGCAGGGTCTGGTGGCTTGACTGTGAACACAAACTTAGACGGAACCACCTTCACTTCCTTGCGCTTTAGCCAACCTCCGGAACGGACCTCTGCAGGGGGCAGTCGCCGCACAGCCTTCTCAATGACACCGATCTCCTTGTGAATGGACGGCATCCACTTCTCGATGCATTGCTCTGCATCCCGAGGGTCTACAGTGTGGACTACCTGCAGTGGTTCTTGCAACCTGTCAAGCAACAGCTCTACGTTGGTAGTGTAAACCGGCTCAGACTTGCAAAGGGCACACGCTTCACTCGTGTCCGAGTCGTCAGACCGGAGAACACACAGCTGCTCACCGGTCTGCGGGTCTGGAACCCACAACTCCCACAGCACTGGTTGCTCCGGCAAGGAGTCTTCGCTTAAGCTCTCCTCCTCCTCAACCTGTGTTTCGGTGTCTGGTTGGCAAGCCAGCAGGGCGTGCTCAGACTGGGTTCGCCTTTGGTCCGGCGAGTGTTTCAGGTTCCACGACACCTCCAGCTCTACAGTACCTGCTTCTACGGCTTGGGTTTCTTTCCAACCTCCGCCTTTAAGCACAGTCCCAGGCGCCAACTCCGAAGTCTTCCCGTCAGGGTGACGTGCCTTTGTCTCCTGAAGGGGCTCTTCTTCGAAGCAGTCAAACGCGTCTAGACGTCTCACGTCTTGCTGCTCAGTCAGCGGTAAACGTACCGACGCTGGGAGTGGAAAACCTAAAGCTTCAAGGCTTTGAAACTCGTGCTCAAGCTCTTTGCCTAACGTGTTGACAGTGTAGCCGACAAGCACTGCTCTCTCACCCTTCCAGGGAGTGGTGGCATGGCGGCGAGTAGGGTCTAGGAAGAAGGGTTTACCGCGCTCTAACTTGTGAGTTGTCCCTAACCAGCGCCTGCCTTTGCCGTCTACCCGCTCCTCTACAGGGCCACTGACTAGGTCACCAGGCTTGAGTTCTATCCACAAATCCCCTCCGTTAGGCGGGAGCTTCAAAGGGAGGACTACATTTGTGGATCCCTGCAGGTTGTGGTGGTCGGCGTGCACGGGTTGAACAGTGGAGTTAGACAACCAAAGCGAGGTGTACTCAGCTGTGGGTGCAACTGCGGAAAGCACCATATTCATAAGCTCTGTCAGCCAAGGCTTATCTGTGGTACCCCCTAAAACTCCTACGACACCTCCGTGACGGTACAACCCAGCTTTGTGTTGCAGCTGGGGCGCTGCTCTGCACACTTCGGCTAACACCCACAACGCTTCATCAAGGTCCCAGTCGTCCTCGATAAGCTCCGTAGCTAAACCTTCGAGGTCTTGCAGACTCAAGCGCGCTACACGGGCAGACTCCTCCTCAACCGGTGACACAGGCCCTTCCGGGTGTGGAGCTTCTGCTGGCGGCGGCAAGGGAGGCGGCGGGTCAAGTGCAAACACGTCGTCAAGTCTCACACCAGCAGACCGCTTGCCGCGAACCCTGCGTGGAGGTGGTGTGTGCTCCTCCTCAAGCGAGTCTCCTACAAACTGCAAGGGCGGTGGATCCGGAGAAACAAGGCGGGTGCGAACATGGAGTGTTTGCACAAAGCCGTTGCCAACACCATCGCTGCGCAACACGATGTGACCATCATTCACAGATGGTGACAACCCCATATACTTACCTTCAACCCATCTATCCTCCAAATCACCCTTCTTGCACGGAACACTTCCCTCCAAAATGGATGGCAAGCTTAGACTTCATGCCCAGCTGCTGCGCCCGTTGCTGAGCCGCAGCTGTCATGATTGCACAAGGCCACAAGGAAGAGTCAACCTCGCCAGAGGTGAGAAGGGTTCGTGCTCGTGCTTTGAGCCAGCGCACGGTGTTCTCAGCAGAGCCGTTCTGCTGCGGAACGTCCCCTTCTGTTGTTGTTGTGCGGACTCCACGCTCGTGAAACCAAGCTCGAGTCCTTTTGTTGAAGAACTCACGACTGCGGTCTGTGTGGAAACGAAGCACGGGGAGGTTTAGGGACCTTAGGGAAATGTACACCTGTTGGAGGGCATTTAGGATATCATCACCCTTGTTTGTGTGAAGTGGCACTGCAAACACCAGCCTCGCCATGTCAGGCAGTGTTTCGAGTTCACACCTGGCTGACTCCCAGGGATGCTCCTCGGCAACTTTGGCTGCAAACTCCCTAGGCCCTTCAACTCCTTCACCTTCCGCCTCCTCCTCTTCTTCCGCTAAACTTGGCTCGTACAGGGAGTCCTCGTAATCCTCGTGCGGGGGGCCTTCTGCTGCGGGAAAGGCCTCATCTGCAAGGTCATCCGTCCCTCCCGGGAGGAGTGCTGCATCATCAAACCCCTCGGTTTGGCTGGGGTCTGACTCCTCCTTCACTCCTTTGAGCCGTGGGAAGCGGTACGACACAGCGAGGAAGTACTTGAACGTGGCTGGTCGGTGGTTGCGGCTTTCTGGGTCTTTGCCCTTCACACGGATGGGCCCCGCAATGTCGGCTGACATGCAATACACATCCGGGTGAACTACACCGTGGTGGCGGCGGCCGTTTCCGGCACCGTGCACGCAAACTGCACAATCACGGCGGTACGGCACGTGATTGTTCGCAACATGCTGTTCCCAATCCGCTTGGGTGAATTTCATGATGCGGTAACAGGGCCAACGTTGGAGTGCGTACACGATGGCTTGCACAAACCCCGGCGCCCACACTGGAGACACACGGCTGTCGGCGCTACCACAAACCTGCCATACCTCACCCTGAAACGCTTGCAAGTCTCTAAGGTCGGGCAAGTTGGTGCCAACAGTTGTGGGTTTATCGCCCGCGTGCCCCAACGGACCTTGACGGAAATGCACCTCAAACAAACCAGCCTCTTCAGCGTAAGTTTGCCACAGCGCGGTATTCCAAAACGACGGGGCGCTACCCACAGCAGAATGGCTTGAAGCCATGTGGTGTTCAACCGACGGTTGCTCCAACATGAATGCCACCATGGATGTTCCATCCGACGGGTTAGGGTGCACACGCCTCCCGGCGGTGGAAAGTGCATGCAACCACAACATGCGAGCATACAAACCCGTATCACGATCAACGAGATCACGCTCGTCAGAGGTGAGAGTGCTCAGGCCAAACGGTTCAGTGGGCGAGCGGAGTGGATGTGGTCCATCAGCGCGGTGCCCTGACATGGACCACGTGCGGGTTGGTGGACCTCCAATGACCGCCGCAACTCGTCCCAACTTTGCAACCTTAGCAAGAAGCGTCCAAAGCGGATCATGGTAAAGATCTTGGCTCCTTGAGCGGCAAATGTCAAGCTCAACAACAACTGTATCCTGCGACTCCAATCGTTTGAAAGCCTTGTGCGAGCCAGGGCCCGCAAACAAGTGAACAACCCAATTGGATGCTCGATGAAGTGCCTTCCTCCTTCGCCGGTTGAGGTTTGGCATACCTTCTTCAAGAGCTTTCCACAAAGTCTTGGAGTCCACATCTTCCGATGGGAGTAGGCCTGACAATGCACGATCGGGCACATCCTGAAAGAATGGCGCCGTGGATACTGCCATGTGGCCCGCTGCTGGCGCTGACGAGCTAACATGCTCAACCAAATGATCCCACCATGTGCGCTGCATCGCGATTTTCGCTTGTCTGATGCGATCCTTCCCCTCATCCGTCCTTCGCCTGAGCTCCTCAACCTGTTGCATTTTGTGCTCCTCCAACCGTGATATCAACGTGAGGGCCTGGCTCTCAACCAATTCCGGGCAACCGTTTTTGACCCTAAGCCTCAACGACTTACCATCAGGAGGATACAGCTTGCAACTACCGGCTGACCAAACCAATTATACCCAAGTTGCTCGATGATTGCGCCCATTGGGACTATTGGCTGCACTAGGCCATCCCTCCCGGGAGGCAGGAGCAAAGTACCTGAGGATGTGAGCCGCATTGTTGTGGTGCTATCACCGGCTAGGCTCACCTGTACTTCCGATGCGGCCTCCCACTCCTCCTCATCCATGGCCTGCCTCATGGCATGGGTGGCCCCAGAGTCCAAAAGCGCATATGCTATGGGTTTGGGGGCCTCAAGCAACCCCCCATTCTCGGCTCGAGAATGGGGGTTTGCCAAACCCTGATTTTTGGCATTTCCCAACCCGCGAGTTGGAGCCTCCTGATGGGGGGGTT
Organism: Symbiodinium sp. CCMP2592; assembly: GCA_905221615.1. Lineage (NCBI taxonomy): Eukaryota > Dinophyceae > Suessiales > Symbiodiniaceae > Symbiodinium > Symbiodinium sp. CCMP2592. Next base: position 37,963 of record CAJNDT010005813.1, on the reverse strand, counting down.
GGGAGTCCCGGTTTGGGAGACCCGAAACCGGGAAACAGCTTGCGGGCACGACTGAGCGAATCGTCAGCCTCTTCACCGAAGGATTGGGTGCAGACGATGCGGGCGCAGCCGATGCCGGTGGCACTGGGGGCTGCTGCGACGCAGTACTCAAGCCTTCCGGCTGAGGTTGAGGCGGCTGGGCTTGCGGCGTGGTGCCGCTGCACGGTGGATTGGCCTCCAACTGCCTCAAAGCCTGGACTGCCTGTTGCATGAAGGTTTCCATGTTGAGCACTGGCGTGGCTTGGACAACGGGTTGGCCCGAGGATGTGGAAGCTGCCTGTACGGACGGTTTTTGATCCGGTGCTTTGGGTTCCGCCTTACCGGCCTTGCAATCCTTAGCGCGATGCTCCTCGGAACCACAATTCAAGCACTTCTTAAACCGTTCCGCCTTAGACAACTCGTTCATGGAGTGTTGGCTTTTGCACTTGGACCCAAACCTACACCCCTTCGGCGAAAGGAAATACTTGCATGTGTTGGCATTCCCTCCACCTTTGCCTCCACTCCCCTTTCCCGGCTTATCCCCAGCAACACCAGCTGCCTTCAATGCCAGGTTACCTGATCCACCCTTTTTGGCAACATGAGCTCCAGCCAAAGTCTCAAACTCGGCCAACAAATGTTTGTGGTAGGATTTGACCGCCTCTTCCGAGGGTCGACCATGCAACTGCAGTGCACTTTTCACCATCTCGGTTCGCCATGAAACCTCCGGCTCCTTAGAGATGACGGGCTTTGTCATTGAGGTTAGGCCTCCCACCAACACCATTGGGTCCGGCAAACTCATACCAAAGTCTATGCACCTTTGATACCACCGTCCCCACGCCCTCAATGCTGACACACCTGAGGCTGCATCCTGCACCACTTGGGGATTCTGCAAGTTGCTCAACACCAGGTTGCGTTCCCCTATTCCCCCGGGCTGGTAGGTCGTGTACAATCTAAACAAGATTTGCGATGCAGCTTGATTCGCCTTACGGGCAATGATATCAGATTTCACTGTGGGGTCCAGGGCATCCAAAAGCATCGCGCATGCACGTGCATTCACTCTCCCCCACTTGCCTTCTGTAAGCTCTGGCCTCTCGTCAGGCTCAAGCGTCAAGCGCTCGATGGGGGATGCGACGACCCACTTATCGTACGCATCTTTGCTTACCTGAACTACCCCTGACCACCAAAGTTGAGAAGAATCCGAAAAGTCACTCATCAAGCCCGCAATGAGCTGCAACCAATCCTGAAAGTCCAACGAGCCTCCAGCTGGATCGGGTGGGGCTAGTCTGGGAAAGGTTGTAATGCCCGTTTTCACCGTTTCCGGGGCATCCTCCTTCCTGCTAGTGCTAAGGTGCTGGGCTTGCAAAGTTTGCAGTTGCTGCACTCCCAACAATACGGCATCAAGCACGGTGTTACCTGATGTGGGAGGGCCTTGGGTTCCCCCCGGCGACACACTGGCTGCTCCTACTGGCGCCGTGCTGGCCTGAGCAGCTGAAGCCTGGGGAATTGGGGCACTAGCGGCAGCAACTGACTGGAAACCAGAGCCCGAAGCCCTGATCTGGCCCAAACCCGGGTTTTCGGCTCGAGAATGGGGTTCTGGGCCAGAAGAGGTGGTATCCCCTTGCACACCGACTGTTGCACTACTGGGCTGCCCAACCCTTCCGGGTGGCGTCGCATTGCCAGGTAACCTTTGGGAACCTTGCAACCCCGACCAAAAGTTAGACCATAACCCTGAAGTTGCTGCTGCTGCTGTTTGGGCGGGCGCTCTCAAAGCCTCAACCGCCTGGGCTGCGGCATCATGGACCTGATACGCGATCGGAGTGTGCAGCTGTGCATCCTGAAGGGGCGGCCTGGGAACCTCATCACGGGTTGTTGGAACTACCGGGGCACTACCTGCCACTACGGTTTCTCTCCTTACTTGCTCCCTGAGGGCTCGCTCTCTTTGTGCAGCCTCCTCCAGTTGCCTCCGCATCCTCTGTATTTCTAGGTCCTGAGCCTGCGCTCGCTGATCAAACCCCGCTAACTGCCTTGCAACCTCAGCTTGAATGGCTTCTTGAGGCAAAGACGATGAATCTGTTCTTGATTGGGGCCTCTCGGGCATACCCGCGTACAAAAAAGGAGCCCTCTGTTCCAAAGCTTGCATTCGCTGCAACATGTCCGCGCTCAACAAAGGGCCATCCCTTCCGGGAGGAGGTGCAAAGGATGTTGGCGTACCATGCGCTCCCAACTGTGGTGGCGAGCTCGTATGAGAACCCAAACTCCCCTCTCCCAAGGCCCTGGGCCCTGAAGCACCGCTCGGACTATCACGGGTATGTGATGCTGTTGTTCGTGGTGGTGTGGCGTGTGTGCCTTGCAACACTGCGGGTACCTGCACCACCTCAGTGCGCGCAACACGGAAAAAATCCCCAACTCGCGTCATAAGCTGGAGCCCTGTACTAGGGAAGCCCTCAACCATCTCAGCTATGGTTGGCAATCCCTGTTGCGATCGTGGGGTCACAAACCCCTCCGTGGAAGCACCAGCGACTACTCTACCCCCTGGCTCTGCGTCACCACTCGCGGTACCTAACATGCCAGTGCTGGCCTCTAGCCCTGGGCTCCCGCCCGGCGCGACCGGGTATCGGCACAACCATCTGTACCTCATCACCGCCTTCAGTGGCGGTCGACACCGGTGGCATTCCCCCTGAGTCTGCGCTAACCCCAGTCTGGTCTATGCCTCCAAGTGCCCCTCCCGTAGCCATAGGTTCAAAGCCCATTCCACCTGTTTGGCCATGTGCAGGTGTTGGCGTTGAACCTGGTGCATGTTGCAAACCATCCCTCCCGGGAGGTGGGGATGACTGCTGTGTTGTGGTGCCGTAGCCCTGCCCAAGCGTTGGGCTCATAACCTGCTGGAGCGAACCAGCAGGCTGAGAGGTAGACACAAGTGGAGTAGCTAATTCCCTTGTCCCATACTCCCCAGAACCCGCCATGGCTCACTCAGTAGGCGGAGATTTTACACGCAAGCGAACAAGAAAGGAAACGTGAAGTCTGTGCTACCTTGGACATGGCACCTACAACTATGGTACATGTGTTTTGTTTAAAAGCATGCTCAAGGCTCAACCTGTGCATAGCCTAAAGAGCGACGGAAAAATGAACATGTACAACTGGCATGAGCTGCAAAGGTGGCATGCACTTCAGCAATCCTGCTTATACCCTACACCCTAAACACTCAAGCCCCTGGAGCCCTTCCGACAGCTCGGGCAGGAGCCCTCACGCAGAGCCCAGGCACCCTTCTGAAAGCGAAGCCCTAAGCCCCAAACCCTAAAGCCTGAGCCCCAACTCCTAAACCCCAAAATCGCGAACCCCAAGCCCTAAAGCCCCTCAGCCCCAACTCCCAAACCCCAAAATCTCGAATCCCTCCGAGCCTTCCGAGGTGGCTTCAACCTGGCACTAGCGGCTTCGAGTCCCGGCGGCTCGGAGTTTGATGAGGGTTTCACATACCTTTGGGGGTGTATAGGTTTTTCGGGATCTTATGCTACAGAGGGTTTTTTTATGGGATCTTATGCTACAGAGGGCTTTTATGGGATCTTATGCTACAGAGGGTTTTTATGTTTTTTTGTTCAGGGGCTTATGGGGATATTGTTTCCTGAGCCCTAAACCCTCAACCCTAAACCCTAAATCCTGAACCCTAAACCCTCAAGTCAAAGCGCCATGGATCCGGGAAGAGCGGAGGCTACCCGAAGCGGCGAAACAACCGCCGACAGCGACAACAACAGGCCGGAACCCCGGTTCGTGCATCTTTGCGGTTTAGGGCCTTAGGGTTTAGGGGTTTAGGGTTTAGGGGTTTAGGGTTTAGGGTTTTGGGTTTCGATGGTTCACCCAGCCGTGCAGGGAAACACCCAAAGCCTGCAAACCGAAAGCCACTGTATCGCCTCCTTGCCTTTACTTGTCAGGGTTCCCGAGGATAGTTCAAAGGCCCCTAGGGTAGAACCCTGGGTGGATTCCGAGACCCCCCCCAAAGTCCGAGACCTCAAGAAAGAGACCTCCCGAGACCTGAAAACCCCAAAACGTTAGGGTTTAGGGCTTATGGCTTCTGGTTCAGGTCTCCAAGGGTTCTATAGTTGTTAACCTTAGGCTTCAAGGGTTTAGGGCTTAGACTTCAAGCGCCTCAGGGACATCATGTACACCATGGACAACATCACGGGGAAGAGGAGCTCTACTTCGAGGTTTACTGTCTGTCTGTCCGTCCGCCCGCCCGTCCGTTCGTCGGTCTATTTTTGGTTGTGTGTGTGTGTTTTTGTCTGGAGGGCGGTAGCTGCTGTCGCCATCTAATTTTGTCTTAATCTTGTTGTTGACGAGTCTTGCCATTGCTACGTGAGTGCTAGTAGCGGTGCCGTTTTGCCTGCAGTTATCAGCCGCTTCAAAATCATCACCACCAGCCGCTTGCTGGTATGGTCCTCCAGGTGGCCCAACCCCGGGCCGAACAGTCCAGTGTTTGGAGGTTAAGGGGCGTTTAGGTTTAGGGTTTAGGGGTCGGCGCTTGCTATGGTGGTTATGGCCAAGGGGTTTCAAGGCATACCGCATTCTAGACTGGGCTCCCTAACCGCTTGAAAATCTCTGGAGGAGGGACAGAGGCTGCCAGGAGCTAAGTTCTGTGGTGCAAGTTGGACTCAAACCCTAACCCTAAACCAGCCCAAAGGTCGGAAACAGTTTCAACTTGGGGACTCCACTTGTTTTTTGGGGCCATACGCGTCTCCGTTCAACTGCAGGGCTTAAAATCCGAACCCCCTAAACCCTAAACCTTCAAACCTGGGACGAGAACCCGGCTGTCAGACCCGTAAAGCCCAAGCCAGACATCCCTAAACCCTTTTCCCCCAACCCCTTCAATAATAATAGTTAATAAGAATACTGATAATGATAGCACGACTAATAACAGCTGATAAAAATGATACGAAGTAGTAAGAAGAATTGGAAAACCATACTAGTTCAGAACTCAGAAACATGCTCACTCAGCATTTTAAAAAGCTACTACCTCGGAATTAAAAAGACCCCTAGAAATTTATAACAAAAATTAAATAAAACAAGGCTAATTCACGTAGCCCTCCGCCCCAATCCGCCGAGGCCGGGGCCTGCGGCCTCTGCTAGGCTCCTTGGCTTGAAGTGGGTTTTTTTTTGGGGGGGAAGAGGGCCTGGGTTTTTGGTTTTAGGGTTTGGGGTTTAAGGGTTTAGGGTTTTAGGAGGTTTTAGGGTTTAGGGTTTGGGGCGGAGGGTCTGGGGTCTAGGGGTTTAGGGTTTAGGGGTTTGGGGTTTTGGGGTTGAGGGCCTGGGTGAGGGTTACAAGTGGGGATTAGAGTAGGGTTGGGGGCCGGTTCAAAGCCACTAATTGTCAGTTCGTGGCCGTGGCTACGGCATTGAACTAAGGAAACGGAGGCTTGCCTTGCTCGTTGCTTGAGGTCTCGGGTGTGAGTTTGAAGATCTCTCTCTCGTTTGTGAGTCGTCTCAGCAACGTGCAGCACAGGGGCTGTGTATACTGTAGCCTGGGCCAAGATGGATTGCTGACTATAACCAGACTCCATACTACAACACAAAAAAGGTATGGATACACACGGTTGTTGTGCCTGAGTGATAGTCGACGAACTGTCAACACCTGGGCTTGCATTAGTCTGTGAAGCCTCTTGTCCGAGCGATCCCTTAAAACGGACAACTCAAACGGTAACAATGACAGTAGTAGCCCTGATAGTAATACTAGTAGTCATAAAATGATACTAAGTATTCTTGTCACAACTAACAACTTTTGTTGACAAGAGAGGCAGGAGTTTAGGGTTAATCTGTTGGTGCTGGGGCAGAGCCCGAGAAGGCTGCATGATGTCGCTGGCTAAGTAGATTAAGGCCATTATGAGACGACATCAAGATGTTTTTCCTGGAAGTTGCCATGTACAAGTCACGAACTGCCAAAGTTTCTGACGAAGGTCTCGCATGGCCCATGTCGTCGTCGCATGCCTGGTGCGCGGCGGCAAGGTCCTTTGTGGGAACGTCCCCATGCGTTTTGCAGCTGAGGAGGGGCACGAGTAGGAGGTGAAACGGGACGAGAAGGAGACGGGAAATGAAAGGAGTAGCGACCAGCAGGAGGAGGAGGAGCAACATCAGCAACATGATTGGCAGGAGGAACCTAAAGGAGTACGGGCGATTCTGTCCAACAGGCTAATGCTACTGCCATGGCAATGCTGCATGTTACCAGTGTGATCCACCACTCAACACTGACTGATCCTTCAAGATATCCGTTTCAATCCTGCATCTTGGCATCTCTCCGTGTCTACACGTATTACGTAACTTCCAGAGGTTCTGTTTAAGCTGTTTCATGGTCCTACCTAGGGCTCCTCACCTTGTTCTAATGTTAGTTGTTACTCATCTTCCTGATTCACAAGCTTAGTGAAGCCGTGGTCCAACCGTCAGAGCCAGTGATTCGGTTGATGATATAAATCCTGCATTACCCATAATAAGGGATATACCATAATTCCCATAGTCCAGGGTCCTTGAGGTAATGCAGGATTTATATCACCACCCCTAAACCCTAAAACCCTAAAGCCCTATAGATCCCTGAAAGGAGCCCCTTATAGGTACCCTTATCGATCCCCTTAAAGGAACCCTAGGGATTTATATCATCAACCGTTGAGTGCAGGTGATCACACCAGGCCTGGCCACATGCAGCGAGGGATCCCCCCGCTTGCGGCCACATGTGGTCGGGATCCCGGTTAACTCCCGGGCTTTCTGTAGAACTTTTTTAAGGATTCAGGGATAGAGCGGTTTAAGGATTCAGGGACAGAGCGGTTTAAGGATTCAGGGATAGAGCAGTTTCAGGATTCAGGCAGGGATAGAGCGGTTTAAGGATTCAGGGATAGAGCGGATTAAGGATTCAGGGATAGAACGGATTAAGGATTCAGGGACAGAGCGGATTAAGGATTCAGGGACAGAGCGGATTAAGGATTCAGGGATAGAGCGGATTAAGGATTCAGGGATAGAGCGGTTTAAGGATTCAGGGATAGAGCGGTTTAAGGATTCAGGGATAGAGCGGTTTCAGGATTCAGGGATAGAACGGATTAAGGATTCAGGGACAGAGCGGGGATTCAGGGACAGAGCGGATTAAGGATTCAGGGATAGAGCGGATTAAGGATTCAGGGATAGAGCGGTTTAAGGATTCAGGGATAGAGCGGTTTAAGGATTCAGGGATAGAGCGGTTTCAGGATTCAGGGATAGAGCGGTTTCAGGATTCAGGGATAGAACGGATTAAGGATTCAGGGATAGAGCGGTTTAAGGATTCAGGGATAGAGCGGTTTAAGGATTCAGGGATAGAGCGGTTTCAGGATTCAGGGATAGAGCGGTTTCAGGATTCAGGGATAGAACGGATTAAGGATTCAGGGATAGAGCGGTTTCAGGATTCAGGGATAGAGCGGATTAAGGATTCAGGGATAGAGCGGTTTAAGGATTCAGGGATAGAGCGGTTTAAGGATTCAGGGATAGAGCGGTTTAAGGATTCAGGGATAGAGCGGTTTCAGGATTCAGGGATAGAGCGGTTTAAGGATTCAGGGATAGAGCGGTTTAAGGATTCAGGGATAGAACGGATTAAGGATTCAGGGATAGAGCGGTTTAAGGATTCAGGGATAGAGCGGTTTAAGGATTCAGGGATAGAGCGGTTTCAGGATTCAGGGATAGAGCGGTTTCAGGATTCAGGGATAGAACGGATTAAGGATTCAGGGATAGAGCGGTTTCAGGATTCAGGGATAGAGCGGATTAAGGATTCAGGGATAGAGCGGTTTAAGGATTCAGGGATAGAGCGGTTTAAGGATTCAGGGATAGAGCGGTTTAAGGATTCAGGGATAGAGCGGATTAAGGATTCAGGGATAGAGCGGTTTAAGGATTCAGGGATAGAGCGGTTTAAGGATTCAGGGATAGAGCGGTTTAAGGATTCAGGGATAGAGCGGTTTAAGGATTCAGGGATAGAGCGGTTTAAGGATTCAGGGATAGAGCGGTTTAAGGATTCAGGGATAGAGCGGAGGATTCAGGGATAGAGCGGATTAAGGATTCAGGGATAGAGCGGTTTAAGGATTCAGGGATAGAGCGGTTTAAGGATTCAGGGATAGAGCGGTTTAAGGATTCAGGGATAGAGCGGTTTAAGGATTCAGGGATAGAGCGGTTTCAGGATTCAGGGATAGAGCGGTTTCAGGATTCAGGGATAGAGTGGTTTAAGGATTCAGGGACAGAGCGGTTTCAGGATTCAGGGATGAGAACAGTTAGAAAAGCTTGGAAACCTGACAGGGTAGTCTGAAATCCAGTCCAGAAGCCTGGCAGCTTGGAGCGCTTTAAGTTCGTAGCAATGGAAATCCTGATCCGTCACTTAGGGTTAAGGGTTGAGGAACCCTCAGTAGTACTTGAATAATATTCATAATATAGATATAGTAGGACCTTATTAGTAGCCCTATTATAGACTCTTACTGTATGCGGGTCGTACCTAACCTAAACCCCAACTCCTAAACTCTAAACCCTACACTCTAAGCCGTGGGACCGGTGACGGAGCAGAGAGCCAAAAAGCCGTAGTTCAGCAAAAAGCAATCCCTAAGGCCCAAACCCTAAACACAAATCCCTGAGGCCCTAAACCCTAATGTCTAAGCCCCTAAACCCTAACCCCTACGGCTCTAAAGCCTCAACCCCAAGGCCCCAAATCCGCAACCCGAGACGCTCCTAGGCTCGACTCCTCAACGGTCGCCAGCCTGCATCGCTGCCCGGAGCTGAGCTCCTCCCCTCCCTGGGTTTTTGGCGCTCTTAGGAAATGTATTCCCTGAGAAGGAACTCCACTGGACTATGAGAAGTACCATCTTCAGTACAAAAAAGCTCCAAGAAAATTAGCAGAAGTGTATTTTCATTCTGGTACCAGGCGGCGCTTCAGTTGATGTCTCTTCGCCAGGGCTCGGTTTTGGAAGGCCAAGGATACAGAAGCCCAAGGGATACTTCGGCGAAGTTTCTGGGCTTTGCGGCCAAATTTTAGGGCTTGTGGGTCGATTTTGGTTCGGGTATGAATATTAAACGAATCTTCGCAGTAGTGTACGACCATTGCTATATGGATAGAAATAGAAATACCAGATATTTGGGGATGTTGTTAGAGAAAGGAGCCCCAAACCCTAAACCCCCAAACTGTAAGTTCTAGATTGGCGAGTGGCTTGGGTGTTCTGGGCGGCTCGCTTTCCCCCCCCAGTCCAGGCATCAGCCGGCCTTCCTGCAGTATCTTTGTACACCGCAAGACCACTGCAATGGAGGGCCTTTGTACTCCCGTACGGGCTTAGGGTCTATTAGAGGGGCCAATTACCAATACTATTCCGGGGGTTCCTTATTATGTCTCAAGATGCGTCCTTGCATCTTCCGTGGCAACGCATCTTTCTCCCAGAAAGCGTGTCTTTATTTTCAGTTGTTGCAGGGTCATGCAGAGTCGTTATCAAGCAGCTTCACAGCGAGCTAAGACTCCAAAATCCATGCCGCGAGGACGCAGCATGCAGAAATTGCGGCTCTGAATAGGCCTGGACTTCTGGTGAGGGGTGCTTGGGTCTCAAGGAAGGTCACTCATAAGTTAGTATGGGAGGACGAAATGCGATTTCCTCTCTCTCCCTCTGCACATGTATATAGGTGTATATATATATATATGTATATACATATATGTATACGTATCCCTCTTATGGTATCTTTGTTTGGTTCAGGGCTTCGTCCGCACAAAGCGCCCAAACTATGGAGGTCTGAATACTGAGCTACAACATCGCTGAGCACAGGCCCCTGAATCACCTTCTTAAATCCCGAGAAAACCTTGAAAACAGCTTCCAAATCCTGCAGAACCTAAACCCTAAGCCCCATTCTTCTTGCTGAAGGCCCCTAGAAATCTCGATGCCAGGTTGCCAAAAGGCACCACCCGGCGCCAGCTACGGAAGATGACTCTCGTGGCCAGGGCCCAGGGGAAGTAGTACGGTGCCTTCAGATGTCAGATGTGGAACAGGCTTTCTACAGGTTCTTACAGGTTTACGAGGGCTTCGTGAGGGCTTTGTTCGGTTCTTATGGGGTGGTTAGGTTTTTTTATAGCTTTTTGACTATGAGGGTTTTGCTCGGGTTTTAGAGTTTACCCAGACCTTCATGATAAGAGAATAGGGGTTTGGGGATGCGTGTCGTAGTACAATGTAGGGACGAAAGTGCGTACTGTTCGGAAGTTCTTGGTACCTGCATATGAGGCATTAGGGTCTCGGGTTGCAAGCCATGGATTTTTCGGCGTTCCAGCTCTTGCGTTTGGGGTTTGCAGTTGCGGGTTCTAGGACTTGGGGGGGTTGGTGTTTGTTTATGTAGGTGTCTGGGTTTTGGAGGCTATTTCTTGTTGGATTTAGGGTCTCGGGTTTAGGGGCTCAGGGTTCAAGGTTTAAGTTTAGGGGCTCAGGGTTCGGGTTTTGCGTCTTGGATGTATTGATTGTTTTATAGTTTGGATTTCTCGGTGTTTGTTTAGGAGTTATGGGTTTTGGGTCTTGGGTTTATGGTGTACATAGGCATAGGATCTAGTCCAAGGTTCGCGGTTGCGTTTCAGGTTCTGTCGATTAGGACATAGAGGCTATCGCAGTCTTCAGTTTGGCCAGTGCAGGGTGATGAGTAGCGCGGAAGAACAGGCAGAGGTTCTGGTGCTCGAAGCCCAATGCGGCTGTGCCAAGATGCAAAGTATTTCAGGTGGTCGCCTGTGGAAAGAGCTGGTGCTGAGGTCATCCGCCCCAAGTACAACCAGAACCTCGGCCACACGAGGTGTGTGGCCAAAGATCCATGTGGGACATCTTGGGGTGGTCTTAAGAGGGTCCGATACAGAGGAGGATAGAGGGATGGTGCCTGGTGGTCAATCCGCAACATAGAGCGCCACTCTAATCGTGTTGAAAGTTGTCTCTGTCTTGCCTCTAGAGCTTGTAAACCCCAAACATCCAGCAGATGTTTGAAGGAAACATGGCAGTGGTTTCTTGCCTAGTCCACTCCGTCTCGCAGGCTGCCGGAGATTGCTGGAGTAGGTAAAATTTAGCATCTGGCCATCTGGTTCTCCGATTGCAACGGTTCTATGGAGTGTATTTGACATGTCTTGGCCCGGGGTGTCGTAGAACATGGCATGCCAAACCCTGCCAGAGGGTCGGGGAGACTTGAGGAATCAAGCACCCTCATCCTCAAGAAATTGCAGAGGAGAAGCCTCCACCAAACCCGGCAGCCAAAGACAAAAGCCTTCATGATATGTATTGCGTCTGAAGCTTCAATCCACGCAGCACCCTCTGCTGTCCTCATGCTTCTCAGCTTTGGCATTGCAGGATGCTCTGTGCGCAGCCCTGTGGTCGTCCCAGTGTGAGCAAGTTGCCTGGGGTTACGGTTCAAAGTGTACGGCGCAGAACCCAGGACCACCAAGCAGCAACTACTCGGCATGTGACACCAGCCGTCTGCGCATGTCGGGGTAGTAAAACCGGGATCTGGCGTGTACATACCATAGGGCCTAAATATTTATCAATAATATTCTGGGAATTTTTGAGTATATTTATAGCAAAATCTCCCCAAACTGTTGAAAGTTGAAATCATCTAGGCCAATATGTTCTGGGTGTATGCAAGCAGCAAACAGCAGCGATGCGCAAGGCACATGACTCACAAAGCAATGAGCGCATATTCAACAGCAGGAGCGCCCCCCAACCGTTCTGATATTGACAACGGCGGCTGGTCAACGATAGTACGGACCAGTTGCAGCAGACCTAGATATAATATACGTAAACTTATCAAGATGGACAATGCAAGAATACTGGGCGCAGAAACCCTGTCAGCCACGGCAGTAGTCATGACTAGGAGTGATGGCAATGTCTAGAAGTAAGGTTGAACAATAACGATGTTGTAGATGGCTGGAGACATGGACGAAATCAGCCACCATGGCCGAATCGCCACTGTGTGCTTTGGTTTAATGCTCGCAAGAGAAACCAGGGGCCTCCTGGTAAATTAGAAGGCTTGAAGCTATACTGACTTGTTTCCAAGCTAAGGCTAAGAGTTTGTGCATAGAAGCCTACAGCCACAGCCTTCTCCGATCTCCAAAGGCCGGGAGTGCGCACAGATCATCTGTGCACTTGGCATCAAGTCCGTGGTGTACTCTTCCGAGGACGCCCGGTATTTTGTTTGGGGAGATTACACTATAATTGTAATAAGGAACCCCCCAAATAATATTGGTAATTATTTCGGCCCCTATAATAATTAGCAAACCCAGGCTGCATTGTGGAGGCTCACTTCCGGAACTCAGCTCGGCAGCGTGGAGCCTGCGTTCGAGAAGCCGAGCCTGGTTTCCCGATATGTGGCTTCGACCACGCCAGAGATTAATATAGGGGCCTTAATAATTGGAGTAGGGTTTTGGGGCCCATATACTATAGATATAATCAGGAACCCCAAAAATTAGTATTGGTAATTATATAGGCCACTATAGTAGCTCGACACCTTGCAGTTTGTAAGTCTGTGTCTGAGGAGGCTTTGGGGTGTCGGGTGCTGACATACCGGGGCATGAACCTGGCTTGCTATGTGGTGGGTTGCTTAAGCGCGATGTTGGTGATTGAATGAGCTCCCATATTCATACCCTGCTGCCGCTGTGTACTCGTACGTTCAGACAGATCTTGCTCCAAGATGCTTCTATCCCCTCCTCAACCCTAAACCCTAAACCCTGGCTACGGCTCAAGCTGTTGGCCCGAGCAGGTATCTTTCCTTCCTCCAGGTCCCTTCGCCACTCCAGGATTCGGCTGCTCCGTGTCTTCGTGAACGCTGGCGGCCAGGACTTGCTGATCTTCTACCTCTTTGTGTAATCTTTGGTGGCAGGCGAGGGGGTGATCTGGCGGCCAGTTCTTGCTGATCTCTTACCTCTTTGTGTGACCTTCGGTGGCAGGCGAGGGGGTGATCTTGCGGCCAGTGCTTCATCTTTGCGTACATCCCTGTGATTTCGGCCACTCCCTTTCCTTTGTGAACGACCTCTGGCTGCTGATGATGGAGATGCAGGTGGAACATGACGGCCGACCTGAGCGTGGAAGTCCGACTGAGATTGCCGAGTCTGAGGATGAATTCAAGCCCTCTGGTGCCATGGACCTAGATGATGTGAAGCAGGAAAAACGCAAACGAGAAACACGCATCGACCGGGGTGATCGGGTTCGTGATGGTGCTGCTGTTCCTGTCGGCGACAGTCAAGAGGAGGACGAGGATCTTGACAGCCCTAGCAAACGCCCACAACATGGAGATGCACCGCTCAGTGGACAAGAGATTCGTGCACTCCTTCTTGGCCATGTCAGTGAAATGAAAGAAGCATGGAGATCCTTTCAGGGCCGTCTGGACCGGGTCGAAAGTGAGCAACTCCAACAAAGCCATGAGATGATTCACATGAGGACCCGCACTGCCGCGCTTGAGAAAACGAACACTGGACTTCAGAAGGCCCAGGACCTGACTGCAAGGAACCTTGATTCGCTTTCTGAGGATGTGAAGAAGATGAAGGTTCAGATTGAAGATCTTCAAGCTCGGCCCCCTGCACCTGCTCCAGCTGATGCTCGCCCGGTCGGAGCTCCATGTGACCCTTGGGCCGAATACACCAGACGACGTGAACAGGGTGACATCTTGGACGGCAAAGCACCCTCCTCATCAGTCAAAGCCGCTACCTCCTCGGCAAATGATCGTCCTGGTGAAGCTCTGAGTGAAGACGAAAAACGTACTCTGGTCTTTGGTGGCTGGGCTCGCGATACCAAGCGAAGCATCATTGAAGCTGAAAGTGCGGCATTCCTTGGTACTGAGGGTATGAAAGCACTGACTGATGTGCAAAAGCTCATGATCTATGGCCCTCGACGCTCGGTTGGGATGATGAAGTTCACTGAACGTGAGGGGGAGACTTTTCGAGATGTAAAAAATCGAATGTGGGAAGTCATCAAGATTGTTGCGAACAGCAAGGTTGAACTTGCGAGTACCAAGGACCTGGGTGAGCCTAAAACGATGTGGGCGAGTTTCGTGAAGACTAAGGCAGCCAGGGCTAAGAGCACTTTGATTTCCATGACCCGACGAGTCGCTTGTGATCTTGCGATGGGAGCAAAGAATGCTGAAGGGGGCATCAAGTTCATCCAGCATACCCTGCCTTCGGCCTTTGATTGTGATTGGAACATGGGCACCATCTGGTGCGGTGATCATAAGCTTGCGAGTGCGACCCATCGTGCCCCACGTGACAACGAGACCATCTTGATGCCGGGAGGCTGGGTCGACCTTGACGCCATCTCTGCCATAACTGGGTGCACTTGTACAGAGGCCAAATCGGCCTTTGAACGCGAGCTATGAACACCTTCCGGGGAGAGTTTCACTCCGAATTCGCCTCCCGAGCAGGCTACTGGATCTTGCCTTAAGGGACGATCTTCTACTTGCTCTTCTTCTTGTGGGGTGACTTCCGCTTCGTCTGCAAGGCATCGTTGGGGGAGAATCTCACTGTGGAACCTGGCCGGTCAGTCAGTGAAAATGCTTGACTTAGCGGCGGAGGATGCGGACTGCATCATGGTTCAAGAAATTGCTCGTGGCAAAGCTGGGTGGGACGTTGTCGATACGGATAGTTTTCACTGGATCACACATCGACACGCTGATCACTGGCGTGGGGTTGGCATCGGCTTCTCCTGTGACAAGTTTGACTGCATTGTCCACAAGGTTGCTTCTTCTCGTGGCATCTGGGTCCTGGCTCGCCTTCACGGAATTGGTAGGGTTGTCTTGGGAAGCATGCACGCTCTGACTGGGGTGACCAACGCCCGTTATCAAGCTGCAGCACATGAATTCTTTGCGAAGCTACCTGCTCGTTGGAGACAATACCCTCTCCTGTGCGGGGTTGATGCCAATGAAACCCCGTGTTGGAATCTCTCGGATGACTTTCCGGGGCACCTTGAGATTGGCCATTGCTCTGAAAACCTCAACGTGTTGCTCAATGAAGCGGTCAAAGTGTGATGTCGTGTCCTCCCTCCCGCTCCTTGGCAGTGTTCGACGCCAACACATTATCCTAGGGATGAATCTCGTGAAGGTCGCCAGATTGATATCCTTCTTGTCAGGGGAGTGGGGTGTGATTCCATTACGATCGAACCGGATCGCAGACTTACGATCAACACTGACCATGCCTATGTCTTTTCGGAACTTTTTGTCAGAGGACCTTGCCCTGCTCGCCGTTGGGGGAATGACTCTAGAGCCAGATGGGTGTGTGCGGAACTCCCTGCGATCACCATTGTCGACGAAGACGACGTTGTGCAATTGGGCAAGCAGTGCACCAAGCCCAGGTCTTCTCTGGCTTTCCGCGACACAGATGAGACCAAGAATGCAATCATCAAGGCTCAACGAACTAGAGACAAGGCCGATTGGAAGCATGTGCACCAACTTCGTCGTTTTGCTCGCAAAGCTTGGCAAGAACAACGTCTCAGTCGTATCCTTGCTGGTGGCTGGGATGAATTCCGTTCTCTACAAAACGAAAAGAAACGGCAGAAAGGATGGTGGGGTGAACTTCTCCAGGACCGCTCATCTTCGGATCTGACCCGTGAAGTCCAGGCCCACTTGGAATCCAAGATGGTGTGTGGAAATATGAACACTTGGGACACTGAGCTTGATGAGTTGATTGCTGCTGTTAGGGCTGACCACGCATTTCTTCCCTTTGACCTGTTTGATGTCAGAACGGAACTGCAGTCAATGCGATGTCGCAGCGCGGTTGGTCCGGACGGCATCGGCGTTCACCTCCTTCGGGAAATCGCCAGTGATGCACACCTGGGTGAACAATTCCTGGAGCTCATTAATCACATAGTGAGAACTCAGGAGACGCCTGCCAATTGGAATGTTAGCTTCCTTGCCCTGTTGGCAAAGTGCCCATCTCCTCAACGTCCGAAAGATCTCCGACCCATCGCTGTCAGTTCGGCCTTCAACAAGCTGGTCAATCGATTGGTCTGCTCGCGGACTTTCCCCAAGCTCAGGCGTGGTTCGAAAATCAGTGCATGTGGAAGGGGACGGCAAGCCGCGGATTTGATCGGGGGTGTTTCCCGTATTCGTGATGTCTTCCATGAATGGCGAGTCCCGGGACTTCTCTGCAAGCTAGATGTGGCAGGAGCCTTTGATCGTGTTGATCGCCGCAAAGTTGCTGCTCTCCTTCTGGATCGTCTGAAGAATGAAGGTGTGCCCGCTGAACTGCGCTATCTTCTTGGCCAACTCCGGAGTCATGAACTGAGAGGGAATGTTCCTGGGGGTGAGGTCATTTCTTTCCGTCCCAATCAGGGAATCAAACAAGGTGCTCCTGAGAGCGCCGAGATCTTTGGACTTCTTGTTGATTCTCTCCTCTCTGAGTTGATTGAATGCCGCGCCTGGAAGACAATGGGTGGGGTTGCAGCTGACTTTGATGTTGACCTTCTCTTCTATCAGGATGATGTCTTCTTGGTTGAGAGTGACCTGGGACGTCTTGTGCGTCGGATCCGCACTGTTGATCGTTGCCTGCATAAGGCTGGACTTTGTCTTGCTACGGACAAAACCAAGATCATCTGCACGTCTGATTATCATGGACCCAGACAAGCTCGGGTTGCTGGAGATCTCTTCTCCGTTGCTGAGACCCTCGAGTCTGTCAAGGTACTTGGGGTGAACTTCAACTTTCATGAGTCCTCCTCTCAACAGGCACAAGAACTACTAGGCCGTGCACGAGCGGCAGCAGCCTGGCACCAGGATATCCTAGGGGCTCATGGACCATGGGATAAAAAAGTTGACATCATCCGCTGCTTGATCGAGTCCACGTGGAGTTGGACTGCTGGTGCTGTACACTGGCACGCCTCTGACCTACACGCTGCCAATTCGCTCCAACTCCAGCTCCTTCGTCGTGCCTTTGGACTCAAGAGACTACGCGGTGAAGATTGGGTCACCTGGAATCAGAGAACGCTCCGATTCTGCCGTGTTTGGATGTGCGCAAATAATGTTTCCAGGTGGAGTACGAAAATCTTGTCTCTACAGCATAATCTTCATGGCCACTGGGCTCGGAGAAGTGAATATTGTAGAACGACTGCCCGCCACTCGCCGTGCTTGCCGATGCGAACCATACTTTGGCGATGCACGGACTGGTGGCGTCACCAACAGGCTCTCAGTGATTCTGTCGGTTTCCGGCACCCTTGTCGGTTCTATGCGTCCAACCCCGAGCGTCAAGTTGCTGATGCTCATGGACCTCGCTGGTTCGATCTTGCTCAGGACAGAATTTCCTGGTGTTCGGCCAGGAACAGCTACCTTGCCATGTGGGATGTCCGTTGGGCTAGTGGACGTCAACTCAGCTTGCGCTTCTGAAAAGTTTGGGAGCATCGTTTGTGCCTGTGAAGTTTTCCGCGAACTGATTTCACAAACATGCTCTGAGCTTGCTCTTTTCCCTTCTTGAACATCCTCGAGAATTGACCTTTCGAACATCGTGAAGGTCTTCAGTTGCTTTTCTTGTACGCACGCATGGGATCCCTGCTCTAAATGTGCTGGTTTGAATGTGATGTACCACTCTCTGTGACTATGGCATAGCGCTGGCCCTGAGGCTCTTCTCGTGTTGTCTTGGCTCCAGTTGCAGGCTCGCCCGAAAGCTCCCGCACCCTGCCTACGTCTCCACAATGTCGGTGATCGCCCTCGCTCGGCTGGTCCTTCATCGTTGGCTTCTTGTACATGGCACTGTTTGGGATGAACAACACGATGGTGCTGAAGGTAGCTCTTCCAGCAGCTCTTCGCATGTGGCCCCGCTTCCCGCTGTCCGCCCTTCGTCGTTCTCCTACGAGCAGTATGTGACACACATGGCCCTGGCCTGGGATGAAGATGTTTCTCTTGGCCTTCAACTACATGACTACGCGCAGATGAACACGGAGGAGGAGGACATTCTTGGTACGGCTCCCCTGCCTGCTGACCTCCCAGTGCCATTTGTCGTTGACGCTTGTGTTCCTTCTTCTGCTATGGATGTTGCTGCTCCTGGAACCCTGGCTGCTCTACCTGGTCCCGCTGTTTCTCCTGCTGCTTTGGATCCTCTTGCTGTCGCTCTACATGATGGACGTCGTCTACGTGGACTTGCTGCATGCTCTGCCCCTGTGTCCCTGCAGGCAGCCACTCCTGGACGTGATCCTCAGAGCTTACTGATCCCTAGCTCTCAATATGGGGGTGATGCTACACAACCTGTTGTGGACCACACTGGGGTGACCTGTGGTACCTCCAGCTTGTCTTCCTCGTGGGCGTCTTCGAGTACATCCCAGAGCTCCTCGTCGTCTTTCTCTCGTTCGACGACTTCCTCTTCTATGTGGGCAACTGGAAGTACGTCGGTGAGTTCCTCTCTGACTCCGCCTGGACCTCCTTCACCTCTTTGTCCCTCTGATGAGGCCCCCTGCGCGAACCTGGACACTGCGACTGGACTTTGGCCAGCCAGTGAGTCTGGTGATCCGTGGGGCACAACCTGGCACTCGGATCCACCTGCGGTGGCCAATGATCCGGACTGCTCCCCGCAGAGCAGATCTTCGTCATCTTCCGGATCCTTGAATAATGTTGGAGTGACTTGTCGCTTCAATGTTCGCCGTCCAGGTCGGGACAGATGGCACCACCCGGACGGGTCTATTCGCAACCGCCGCCAGGAACGGCTACAGCAGGAGTCCCTTCAACCCATCGATGAAAACCAGATGGCCTTCACCATTGAGGCTTCTGAACGTCGCAGTGATGGACATGTGGTTGTTGGGAAAACCTTTTATGGAGACCACTTCGAAGTTTGGGCTAGTGGT
Organism: Symbiodinium sp. CCMP2592; assembly: GCA_905221615.1. NCBI lineage: Eukaryota > Dinophyceae > Suessiales > Symbiodiniaceae > Symbiodinium > Symbiodinium sp. CCMP2592. Next base: position 19,160 of record CAJNDT010005813.1, on the reverse strand, counting down.
CTTGGAGCTGCACACGAAGAGTCTACATCGGCGGGTAGCACTGGTGGCAGTGAGCCATCTGACACAGGAGGCACTTCTGAGATGGACGGGACACCAGTTGCACCCTCGTCCATGCCTCCGGATGATGCCGTGAGTGACGACCCGGTTTCATCCTCGGAGTCCAGTGACAACCCTCCTGTGGTGGGCTTTTGGAGACATGGTGTCTTCGTGCCGCGCGCCCGCTCTGCTCAAGAACTACGTGATCATCAAGGTGGCGGGGGAATGCAAAGATGGCTGCGGAAGCAACGCAGAATGCACGCCTATTTCGCAGGCCAATGGAAACCTGCATGGTTGGAAAAATATATCCGGGACAAGCAGGCGAGAGAAAGTACGGCAGCTACAACTGCTCAACAGGATGAGATGCATGGCTTGGACTCCGAACCTTCCGAGAATGTCCCGCCTTTGGCGTCTACCTCATCCACTGGAGGCACTTCGCAAACTAATGAGTGGGCCTGGACAGGTTGGATTGAAAGGCATGATGAAGACCAGGCGACTGACTCCAATTGGTATGGCTGGTGGGACTCCGCCGCAAACGAGGAGCCCACACACGATGCTTCGGAAGTGTGGGAGTCCCAGCCGGCCTCTGGCTCCTCTACCTCCTTGCCCTCCGGCTCAACATCGTCATCTTCGACCTGGAGCTCTTCTACTTGGAACTGGACTACCTGGACAACGACCTCTGGCACGTGGCCATCTTTTGCCTCTAATGCTGCTCCTCTGTCGCCTTCCACACGGAGCACGTCGTTATCCTCGACCTGGAACTCTTCTACCTGGACTTCGACTACCTGGACATCGACTTCAGGAGCGAGGCCTTCTTCTTCCTCTAGTCTTGCTCCCTTGCCCTCTTCAACATGGAGCACTTCTGTTGAGACCTGGTCGACTTGGATACCGACTTCGAGCACGTGGGCTCCGTACTTTTTGGGAACTGCTGCCATGAGCTCCTGCACCACTACAGGGGTGACGAGTGTTTTCTTGGGGTCGACTTCGCAGGAACCATACTTTGGATCTGACCTGCTGTGGAGCACCTCAACTACCTCCTCTTCTACCTGGGTGTCGTTCCCTCCCAACTTTGGTCTTTTTCCGGAAGTACGTCCCGCCTCGTCGCCGGCGTTTGAGGGCATGACGGTCACGATTGGTGATGGGGAGCCCATGCCTGTTGGTTCCGCACCTATACCACTGGAGACTGTGGATGAGCCGTCTGACGCTTCTGAACCTGATGAGGAGGAGGCCCACTCTCTTATGCAGCTCACCAACTCTGAGCGACGCTCCTTGCAAGAACGAGGTGTACCCCAGGCGATGATTACCCGCATGGAAAACCTCCTGAATGCACTGGGGCGAATGCAAGACGATGGCAATGGACCTGAGGGCAGATGGGCGATGAGTTGCATGCATACTCGCCTGCTGGATGGCATCGACGCCCTGGAAGCTTTACACAATGTCCTGGCTCGTCGCTTCGTGCCCCGTGGCTTCCTCCCGGTACGCCGCATCCCCCAGCGGGAGACAGACAGATGGCGCTTGTTTAACTGGGCGCGAAACTACATGGACCTTTTTCTCACTACTTTAGAGGCCAGTCTGTCCCCGAGGTTGCAACCACAGGACACGCAAATCTCTCCCATGGCCCCGGCTGACTCTGCCAGCTATCTTAGCTTGCATAGTGAAGGAGCCGAGTCCAGTCATCCACCTCATGATCGGTCGTCCACAACACAGGCGAGCTCTAGCAGTGGTAGCCGTCGTCGTGTTCCCGGTGCTCGCCGTCGTGTTCCTGGTGTTCGCCGTCGAGCTGTTCGTCGCCGTGTTCCTACCTCTGAGAGCCACAGTGGTACTTCAGTATGGGCACCGACCATGGACAGTGAATGGGCACTTGACTCCACAGGAGAACTGATTTGGGTTCCGCCGGCTTCGCCCTCTTCTGTCCCGCGCGGCCCACCTCCCCCAGACCCAATGCACTTTGCCACCGATGAACTCCAGGGCATTTGGAGGGAGAATCAGTCCTATGGGGATGACAATGACACCACTGGACCAGCAGCCTCCTCGACTATGGCATCTGGGGTGACTTCAACGACGACTACCACATTGTTGATTGGTGACATCCCTTTAATTTGCCTGGACTGGCTCAATTCGACCTCTACCACCACTGATGGCTTCTTCCCTGTCCTGGCTATCACTTCGACTACCACGACGAGCACCTCTTCCTCTTTGGGATTGGTCTGGCCTTCGGATGTTGTTCGCGATACCGTAAATCGGAATCTGGTACACGGTGGCCAGGTGGACACGGTGGAACTTGTGCTGCGCCTCCTTGCCCAAGCTCGACTTCGCCAACATCAGCAAAGATTACTGCTGGATGCCATTGAAGAAGCAATGCACTGGGTCACTGTTCCTTTTGGTGCTGTTCCCCTAAACATCGGCATCTTTGAGGCTGAAGTCACCGCAGCTGCTTTGAGTGAGGCAAGGTTTGGTTCTGGCCCCTCTACTAGCACGACCTTCCCATGGGTGAACTCGCCGTCTGTGAGCCTACATCCAGGTTTTCCCCCGTCAGTGAGTGAGATTGAGAATGCGCTCCCAGGTTTTGCGGCTGCTACTTTGGCTGGTCTTCGGCGACGTGCTTGGCGACGACATGTTCGATCGGTGTATCAGCGTGAGGAAGGTCGCGATCCTGTGGGTGCCTGGCCTGATGAACATGATGAGCGTCTGTACCTAGTCCAGCAGCGTGAAGACGTACCAGTTTCGAATTGGCCGTCCAGTGAGGAACGCCCTGCTCGTACTGCCGTTGGTACTAGCGCTCCGGGCCCGGGCTTTTCGGTCCTAAGTGGTCGACGACGTCATCGTGTACCTCGCCCTCCTCCTCGGTTCCTACCTCCAGGGATGTCTTTGGTGGAAGCTTTGGCTATGGGAAATGAATCACGAGGACCTGTGCGACATCCTGCTCGCCGAGGACCTGCTGTACGCCGTCGTCGACCTGCTGCCCGTCGTCGACTTCCTGCACGCCGTCGTCGACATGGTCCTCGTGAACGAAGTCGCAGCCGTGATGCCCCTCCACCTGGAAATGGACATGACTCCGTTGACAGTGAAGATGCCTCTCGAGATGACGTTAGTGAAGCTTTGCGACCTGGTGCATCTGTCTCGTCCCTTGCTGCACGTGATGTCTGGGTCCGTAATGCTCGTCGTCGTGCTGCCTCTTCCTCCTCGTCGCTACGTCGAGAACCTGAGCCCTGAGGACATCCTGAAATGAGCCTTGAGGACAAACTGAAATGAGCCTTGTGGACAACCACAACTGAGCAGCCGTGTGTAGTACAAGATGCTTTGTCTATGTTCTCTGTTGTCATCAATGGAGACTCTGCCTTAGTGTAAGCCTATCGGCAGGCTACAGACCTGCTCTGCGTGCGGAGCGGAGAAAGAGCCACTACACTTTAAAAAAAAAAAAACCCTACGCCCTAAACCCTAAACCCTCAGCCCTAAACCCTAAACCCTCCACCCTTTGGCTCGAAGAGCCGGCACCCACAAGGACGCGCTCTACCGCTGCGACGCTGAGGCCCTGCTGTCGGCGGCGCAGCCGTCCTCTGGTGCCCTCCAGACTTACCTTTGGTTAGTAGGGAATGGAGGAACGGGGTATAATTATAACTACTATTACTACCATTCTTCCATTCCCTACTAACCAGAGGTAAGCAGAAGGGTTTTTGGGAGTTTTCGGGGTGTTTTGTGCAGGCCTGCAGTTCTCTTGATCCGTGCTTCGAAGCCCGAATACAGGGACCTCAATGGCCTTAATAATTAACTATACCATTTTGGGGGGGTCCTACTATGATTAACGTATCATATACCCCAAAGCCCTATTCTATTAAGGCCCCTCCTCAAATCTGTTCTTGATGTTGGACCTGCAGCAGCATCCTGTGACGAGGTACTGTTTTCATGAGGCGTGAGGAGCCGACGTCGGACTAACATAGGGGCCTTAATTACTGTACTACTTAGAACAGGGTTTTCAGGTATATGATACTAAGTTACTACACATATAATAAGGCAGCGCCCCAATGTTCGGTCAGATTGCGGGTCCTTTGGTCCTTTGTCTACGTGCGGGCGCAACCCCCGTTTCGCGCTAAGGAGACTTAGTTTTCGCACATGTTTGTAGTGTCAACTTGTCGAGAGATTTTCAGGACTGTGGGGGTTTCGAGCAGAGGTTTCATCCGCACGCCCAATGAGGTACAGCTTGTAGAGGCAGTGCTTACCCCTAGCTTGTGCACAGTTTGCGACCCGTTCGTGCCGACCGGAGTGGAAAACAGGATCGGAGTGAGGTGCTCCTAATCCAGAACACTGTACGTGTTTAAACCCCCAGCCCTGAAGTGGCTTGTAAAAGCCAAAACCCTAAACCCCAAGCCCCAACCCTAAAACCCTAAGCCCCAAAACACCGAAATCCTAACACTCCTTACCAGAAGGACCCGCACCTGCGAACCCGTTGGTGTAGTACTAATTTCAAAAATACAAGGAAAGAGAGAGAGAGAGAGAGAGAGAGAGAGACAGACATGTGCGTCTGTGTATATAAATAAATAAATAAAAATATGTGTATATATATATATATATATATATCATATCATATCATATCATATCATATCATATCATATCATATCATATCATATACATGTAACACCCTAAACCCTAAACCCTAAACCCTAAACTTATATATATATATATATATATATATATATATGTATTTGTATCTATATATATATATATACACACACAAATGTGTTGAATTTGCACTCAAGCTCCCAATCCGAGCCCAAACGCCTTGAGCGAGACTCAGCAGGCCGCTGGCAGATGACGACTCTTCGCATTCTCATTGCTGCTTTTGATGAATATTGCTAGTATTGTGCTTCAGAGTATGCGTATGATCATGATCAGTAGTTTTTTTGCTGTTTCTAGTTTACTCTTACTCTGGCTCTTTCTCTTGCTCCACTCTTACTCGTACTCTTCTTGTCATACGCGTGATGGCTCCATGGCGCTCCCATCTTGCAGAATTTTTTCTCGCAGGCCTTCAAGCCCCTTGCCAGTGGGCAGTGCCTCGGAACCGAGCCAGGGTAGTTCCCCTAAACCCTGAACCGTAAACCCCTTGAAGGAATCTGCGACCTTGCATTGCAAGGAGCTCCCGAGGTTACCTGAAGGGATATCTCTACCTTCTGCTAGCATTGCGCTTCTCAGAATGAAGCTCATTTAATGCAAAGGTCTGTTCCATATGTAAACACTCTATAGCATGCCGAAAGCCATATTCTAGTGATTTAGGACCCATTAGTTGCCTTATGCCCGAGGTGGGACCATCCCAAACGTCCACGCAGCACCATTTACAGCCTCTTCAGAGAGGGGGGGGACTGTTGGTGGAGCGGCTGGGCTCCACCCACAGAGGCTTCGGGATGACCAGTATGAGTGATGAGTGCCGCCGGCGAGCTTTCATGATTTTGGAGTCTTAACATTCCCGCGAAGTCCCCACATAACTTTTCTAGCTATCGCTGTGATATACGTCAAATCCCCATTCTAATCCTAAGCCCTAAGCCGGCCTAAGCCCTAAACCCCAAATCAACAAGGATATCACAAGTTGCTTTGGCTTGCAGACTGCTCGGGCGGATCTCGAACTTCAACGCGCTGTCAGACGTGAGGACAGTTCTGGCACAAGGTACTGGGTTTAGGGTTTAGGGCTGAAGCAGCTGGGCCCAGAGTTGCGGGATGCCGTCTTTGGCGAAGGCACAGGTATGCCAGCGATGGAAGGCGGGACCCTTAATAAGGACCCCTGGGTATATACTCATAATATAGCCATTATATACTCATTATATGGCTCATTATAGGGTAAGGGTCCTCATTAAGGGTCCCTCCTTTTCCCCTTTTGAGGTATGCCAGCGGTGGTGTCCAGGGTCAGAAGTCCTCTCGTTCTAAGCCCTGAACCCTGAAGTCCTAAGGATCTGAACCCTGCGCCGTCTAACATAGCGGCCTTAGTAATTTCCTATACTATATTTAGTACTTTCCTATACTATCTTTGGGTTCCTTTACTATAATTATATTATAGTAAAGTATATCCCAAAACCCCATCCTAGTTCTTACGGCTCCGACATTGCAAGAACTCGCTGAAGTTGGAGTCGTCGACCTCGGTTTGTCTTCCTGCAGAGGCTTGAGAACCATAAGAAGGCAGCACAGGAACCCCCTGAACCCTAAATCCTAAACCCTGAACCCGAAACTCTAAACCCTAAATCCTTAACCCTAAACCCTAAACCTTGAATCGTCATCCCCCCCTCCCACAAACCTCAGCCGGAAGCCGCCATCTCATCTGCGGCCAGGGACGATGGCAGTACCGACCTCAGCTAGGGACCCCCAAAAGCACATAAGGATACGCATTTTATAGGGGTATCCGTACTGGTACCTTATTGGGCTTCATTATAACAGGTTTATATGGGATATCCCTATCTTACTTTTTGCTTATGTGCCTTTTTCGGGGCCCTATCAGCAGCTCTCGGCAAAGTCGTCTTGTTGCATTTGGCCTTCGCGGAGCCAGGGCCCAAAACAAGTTCGGAGCTGGGGTCGGGGAGTGATTTAGGGTTTGATATAGGGGCCTTAATAGTCAGAAGAGGGTTTTGGGGCCCATTATACTATAATTACATTAAGGAACCCCAAAATAGTATAGGTACGGGAGGAGGTGCCGCAGAATACTACGGTTGATGATTTCAGTCTTGGGGTTCCTTTAAAGGGATCGATAAGGGTACCTTTAAGGGGCTCCTTTAAGGGATCTATAGGGTTTTAGGGTTTTAGGGTCTAGGGGTGGTGATATAAATCCTGCATTACCTTAAGGACCCTAAACTGTGGGAATTATGGTGTATTCCTTATTATGGGTAATGCAGGATTTATATCATCAACCGTAGTGATAGTAGCAATATAATCGTGTATAATTATAGTAGTGTATAGTAGTAGTACTTCCAAGAATGGTAATGATAGTAAAGGTATCCTAATCGCAGTTTTAGCGAATCCTTGGGGTCAGAAATGGCAACCGCGTGCTGAGCTCGTAATGGTCGGGGTTTATACTACAGCAAAGGCTCCCGGAAGAAGCTGTCAGCCGTAGCACTGTCTGCTCCCGTTGAGAGTTCTTGCCGGCGCTGAGACTGTGAAGACATGAGCGGCGTGGGCATGCTGACCCGGCAGCAGCAGGCTTTCAGCTCGGTTTCCGGGGTCTTTAGAGACTGGGGCACGCGTCTGCGAGTCTACGGTACCTCTAGTCGAGCGGCATGATGCCTGAACTGAAGAGGAAGCCCATACACAAGCAGAGCAGCGCTGGTCGCATGAAGCGGTGTCCCTCTTTCACTCCTCTTTTCCGGTCTATCTTTGAAAGGGTTTTTTGAGTTCTGCGTCTCCTAGAAATGTTGCGTCATGCCAGGAAGAGTTGGACATCACCAAGATCAAGGCTTGCGGAGCTTCCACCGATAGTGCCCTTATGTAGTAGACTTATATAGTACCCGTGTATAGCCCTGCCATTATCCCTGAAGCCATACCCTCCCGCCGTTTAACCCAGACCCTGCTCCTCAAAGAAAGCCCCGAAGACAATGTCCTCGAAGCAAATCTGGAAGCCTTACTACTGAGTCATGCTATTCCTGAAGGCTCCTCGATAGAGCTACACTACAATATCGCCCAGAACCCCCCAGAGGCACCCAAAACCCGGAGCCTCCCTGACCCCGAAGACCCCCCCCCAGATCGAATGATGTATTCGCCAGTAACCTATTTGGCAAGACTGGTGCCCTAAACCCTAAACCTCCAAACCTCCAAACCCTCAAACTTTTAAACCCCTAAACCCCTAAACCCTAGACCCCAAACCCTCAAACTTTTTAAACCCCTAACCCCCTAAACCCTAAACCCCTAAACCCTCAACCCTAAACCGTAGCCATTTTGGCTCAAGCCAAGCCATTTGGCTCAAGGCCCGGAGGTAGTCTGCAGGCGCTTGTGTGCGGGGTGAAGGGGTGCCTCGTGCTTCTTGCTGGTCCTGTTCCGCGGCGCGATTCGGGATAAGGGGTCGGTGATCTGGCGGCCAGTTCCTCGCTGGTGCGGTCGGGATTCTCCGGGAGGGCATCGAGGGCGGGAAGGCCTTTGCAGTCCAAATGCATGCGCCAATCAAGATCGGGCTGCCGGGGCAGATGCCCTCCATCGATGATGGCATGGATGCGGACCTTGACAACGATCACAACCACAAGGACAGCCCGAGCAAACGCAGTCGAGGGCCTGGGCAGGCGCCGGCGGGGTCTGCCTCGGATGAGGTGCCCCTCACTATGTCGTCGCTGCGGACCCTGCTGGGCGAACAATGCAACACTCTGCTGCATGCTCAGAAGGACCAACTTCACGCGGCGCTCGGCGACCTGGAGAAGAGGACCATGCACCACATGCAGGTGATCGAAGCCAAGGTTGATAGTCAGCAGGACCAACACCAGAAGCTGTCCCAGCAAGTGCAAGCTATGGCTGAGAGGGTGCAGCTACTGGAGAATCGTGAGGGTTCGCTACCGGGCCGAGGCGTCGACCGCAAGGCCACCCTGATCTTTGGAGGCTGGCAGCAGCAAACTCGTCGTGCGACCATCTTGGACCAGCTCGACAGGGCGCTACAGGCGCTTGGCGTGACGGAGTTTCTTGACCACCAACCATTCACCACAGGACCGCGGAGATCGGTGGCCATGGCTAATTTCTCCCTCCGACCAGCGGAGCGTGAGGGCGATCCACGACAGCGTATGATGAAGGTTCTTCAAGCCGTGAACGCCGGGAAGGTTCAGCTCGAGGGGGCGGCCAAAACACTCTGGTGCAGTTTCTCGAGAACCCCCGCAGAGCGGGGACGTGCAGCTGTCACAGCGGTGGTGAAAAAGATCGTGATGAGGCACTGCCCCACTAGGCAGGATGACTTGGATCTGGACTACGCTGCCGGCTCCGCATGGGTACGCGATGACCAAGTTTCAGGGATGGGGCCACCTCCGGATGAGTGTCACCGTGCAAGGATCGTGGAGACGAAAGCGGGCTCTGGATGGATTGACATCTCGACCTTGGCAAAGTGGGTGGAAACCGATAAGGACGTGCTCAATGCCCTCGTCGACGAGCACAGGTTCTGAGACGACACTAGGGAGACCGCTGACTACCTTGAAACCTTCTCTTTGGACCCTACTCAACCTGCTACCCTTGCCTCCTCTGTGATGATTGATGATCCTCTCTCTGCCAGCAAGAGCACATGTGAGGGCTATTCAGTCTTCGGGTGGAATGTCGGAGGATCCGAACTCTGTCTTGTGCCTAAGGCAATCAGGGATGGCTCTGGCAGGCAAGTGGAAAAAAGCGACCTCGTTCTCCTGCAGGAACTTCCGAGGGATAAGGAAGGTTGGGACTACCAGCAACTTCAGGGACGACGTGTCATTGCCCACAGAGCTGCCGAGCAGTGGAGGGGTACAGGATTGTGGTTTGACGATCGGGTGTGGTGTGTGCTGCGTAAGGTCGCGTCACATCGAGGAACGTGGTTTAAGTTAAGGCACCTCGAGCACCAGTTGGAACTATGGGTAGGCACAGCGCATTTCCAGCCAGGGTGTACGCATGCCACCTTCGAGGAAGATGTGACGCAACACTTCGGATCCCTCCCACGCAGTGCTCATCGTGTTGTTTTCCAGGGGGATGTCAACACCGGGTTCTTGTGGCAGGTGGATGATGCAGGGGTGACCGCATACGCGAAAGAAGGGAAGGGCAACACCCTACACCAAATTGCCGTCCAACAGGGTATGCATTTTCTGCCTCCGCGCCGTGATCAGCTGGATGTGGCCACGAGCCGGCCGAGGCAGGAGAACAGGGAGGGCCAGTGCATTGATGTCTACTTGGGGAAGTTCGCATCCTGCAGAGGGGTTCGGGTTTGTGAGGACTCGTACATGTGCCTTGGCACAGACCATGAGCTTGTGATCGGTTCCTTCGCATTCCCGGGGAAGAAGATGCACCGTCGTCATGATAGCTGTCCCAGGGTTTTGACCAAGCCCATCGGCCAACTCGACCACATCGACCAGCAGGTCCTAGCCGGACTCGCCGTGTCTCACACCAAACCAAGCCAAGGACGTTCCTACAAGGACCCCGTGGAGGTCAAGCACGCTTTTCGAGAGGCCAAGCGCAGGGGGACTGCTGTTCTTTGGAAGGAGGCCCTCAAGCTACGTAGACAAGCCCGCCTAGTTTGGGAAAAGGACAGGCTTCGCCGGGCCAGCCAAGGCGATTGGGGTTCCTTCAAGGCCCTCAAACCCTGCAAACAAGCGGGGTGGGACGTGGCGTTCGCCGAGGTCCAAACTGGCGACCCTCATGCCTCCGTCCACCAGCACCTTGCCGATGTCTATGCTGGGCCTGCGCTCCAGCCTGAACCACCGTGGAAGGGAGAGATTAAGGCGTTTACGACTGAAGAGCTCAGGGTAGGGTTGAGTCAAATGAAACGAGGGAAGGCCGTCGGCCTCGACTCTACATCGACTGAGTTGCTCTATGGGGTCATGGAAGCTCCCGGTGGTGAAGGGCACCTCTTGGAGTACTATAACAGAATCCTTGCCACGCAGTCGATACCGCAGGTGTGGAATGACCCCTCGCTAATCGTCCTGCCTAAGACACATGCCCCGACTGTGCCCCGTGAACTCAGACCAATCGCTATGTCCAGTGCTGTGGGGAAACTCTTCAGCAGGCTCCTGCTCAACCGCGCCCTTCCCTCTATTAGACCATCTACGTACGCACAATGTGCCGGTGTTCATAGACAGACCTCCGATTACCTGTACACGGCCTTCCGGACCTTTGAACTCTGCCGCGAATGGGGGCATCCCCTTGCCATCTTAAAACTCGACTTAGAAAAAGCGTTTGATCGGCTTGATCGCGGTGCTCTATTGGAACAACTCGAAAGACGGATTGGCCAGGGGGCGGAACTCCAGTGTTGGAAGGGCCTACTGAGTACCACGAGGGGGCACCTCCAGACACCGTGGGGTGACAGTGTCGTCGAGATGAACAGGGGTATAAAGCAGGGCTCAGTCGAGTCGCCAGCCCTGTTTGGACATGTCACTGAGGTATGCCTGGCGCTGGCGGTGGACTCCGACATCTGGAAGGCGCACCCTAGGGTTCTTGAAGGGATGGACGCAGAGGAGATGCTCTTCGTAGACGATGGCCTTCTATGGTGCCGCTCTTGCAAGGGGATTGAAGACAGGGTTCAGGCTTTGGTCGTGGAGTTGAGCAAGTTCGGTTTGAAATTGAACCCCGCCAAATGCCAGCTGTATGTGAAGAACGTTGAGGACGGGTCGTCTGTCAGGGTTCAGGGGACCAGGGTTGAGGCGGCTGCCTACATGGAGGTTATGGGCATCAAGATGTACGTAGGCATCAGCATCTACGAGCTCGTGGCCCCCCTTGTTGCGAGGGCCAGGTCGAAATTCTGGGAGCTCAAACACATATTCAGGTGTCGATCAGGCATGAAGGCGAGAGTGAAGGTCATGGAAAGGGTTGTGGGGTCCACGGCACTCTGGTGTTTGGCGAGCTTCATGCCTGACGCGGCTGCTATGTCCCTCCTCAACTCCACCCAACTTCAGCTCATGGTGTGGCTGTTGAGATTTGCCAAACGAGCAGATGAACCCTGGGATGCCTACCGACAGAGAGCCTTCCGTGGGGCCAGAGCAGCCCTGCACAGTACAGGAGTGGAGCGCTGGTCCACAACGTGGTTGCGGAGATATTGGTCCTTCGCAGGCCACAGGGTCAGGGGGATGCTGGCTCCGAGTCCTGTTATCAGCTCCCTCTATGAAGACTTCAGAACAGGGCCATGGTGGGATAAGGAGAAGCGGAGAAAGAAGGGAGGGTTCAAGCACCATCAACATTATCCCCGACTGTCCAACATGGAGAAAGCGATGGACAAAGTAACGGGTGGGCCATGGCGAGAGAAGGCACACGATAGAAAACAGTGGAAGTTCCTTGAGAATCAATGGGTACGGCTTATGGATTTACCATGGGCCTCCGGCAGACAACACTCCATCAAAGATCGCGCAGCTTGAGTGAGAGGGGTAGAGACATGAGCTGTTTGTATAGGGTTGCTGTCAATTCGCTTCGCAGGCACTGTCATGTGAAGGTGACTCCGGCCGCCTGATGGCTCAGCCGCCTGTCGAACTTTTGACTAGCAGCTGCTGTGACCCGCCATGGTGGTCATGCTCATGACGATTTACATCCACGTTTTGGTACTCAGTGCTTGCCGTGATGGCAAGTTGGTATGGGAGCCCATAGGGACCAACCCAACCGGTACCGCCTTTGATGATTCGACAGGGTTGGGCCTCACCGCCTATGGTGACGACCCTTGTGCAGCACAAGCCTTGACGATTTCGACTACCTTGGAGAAACAGGGCAAGCACCTGCCCCAGTCCTTCGTGACGAGGCCTTCTCCGACTGCATGCACCGAATTCATCGACACCCGACCCGGTGCCACCACGACCACCCGCTGCCAAGCTGCAGAACGCGATTCCGCTGAAGAACGACCCGGTCGGCGGAAGGTCAACCCCGTCGCGTTCCACCACGGCACGACCATGCCAGTCACCTACTACCCGACCAGGACCTACCACGCCAACATTGCACGTGACGATGACTCCACCTCGCTGATTGGGATGCCCTCAAATGCCCTGCTGACGACGGCGGGAATCACCGGCCTCCTGGCTTTCGACTTGCCCTTCCCGCCCGACCAGGTGCCCGGCTGGTACGACATCCTCCTGGACAACGTGATGTTCCTGCAGGACCGTGGGGGCTCGATTCGGGATATTGGCGCCGCTTTCTGGGCTGAAGTCCGAAGCTACCGCGACCCCCGCTTCGAGGATGAAAACGAATTGCTGCTGAACGGGTTCTTCCACGCGCTCCATGCCAACAGGGGGATCGCTGCACAACCACAAGACCCCGCCACGGTCCGCATGGGCCCACCCAGTCAGGCGGAGTTGGCACATACTGTCAGTCATGCCATTCGGGTCATCAGAGATCGTTGGTTGTGGAAGGTGTGCCCGGAAGCAATGAAGAATCTGTACTCCGAGCAGCAGCTGGCCCAACACGGCATTGTACCTGCCGTGGCAACCCCAGCCAGGTACTGGGAGGAGGAAATCGAGCGACGACAGCTTAGCAGATCCCGATCCCCACAGCGTCGACATCGACAAAGTCAACAAGGGCCTGAAGGACCTGAAGAAGATGAGGTGGAGGGGCACTCACTGGTGCAGAAACGGAAGAGTGAGGCAACGACTGAGGTCACCGACACCCGCAGGCGCCGCCGTTCTGCACCATGGAAGGAGAAAGTCCTGCGAGACCTCAAGCTGATGGGGAGCGACAGAGCCAGGGCCAGAGCCCACCGACAGCTTCTTGGTTATTTGGCAGGGCACCATGGCCCGCAGGTGGCTGACTTTGCTGAGGCCATCGTCAACACACTCTGGGATCGCCTTGACCAATGTGACTTGCCCCAGCAAACCCCTGATCTGCCTGACCTGCACACGTGGACTGCTGACACGGCCAGTGCACTGGTGGCTCTATGGGACCAGCAGCAGAACAGAGAGGCCGCCCAAGGGGCGACATCGACTCAAGGGGTTGTCCCGACGACTGTGGAAACCAGAGGATCGGGAGTGGCGGGCGAGGCAGGGATCACCCTCGACCCACCGTCGGAGCTCCCCTTCGGAATCTTCCATGCGGCCTACGTCTGGCCTGACGGGACCTGGAACACACGAGGTGAACTGCTGCGAATGGGACGAGGAGACCTTGTACATGCCAACGGCGAGCACACAGAGCCAGACGGGCACGAGGGTGACGGAGATGATGCCTCCCTGATGCAAGGCGAATCGAGAGCCCGGCCAACTTGGACCATGCTTATGGAGACCCTTCAAGTCTGGATTGAGCATGGGATGGATGAGACGGCCCTGCTGGATATGGTGGTCGGCCTGGAAACAAGGAGAGAAAATGAGGAGTACATGGAGTGGGTCAAGGGGCCGCTGAACACTGTCAGGCTGACCTGCGAAGATACCCGGCGCGGGACTGCAGACCAAACACTCCTGGACCCTCTCTCCTGGCAGTGGGTCTTGGATGTGGAATCGTCCTTGTGGCGATCCTTTGGAAACCGCGGGCGAGATCCACGTGAAGGCCGCGAACCAGGTGGTGGAGGTGACGATGACAGGGTTCACCTCATGGAGCGCGGACGGAAAGGGGATGGCAGCTACCGCAGGAGACGGACACATAGAGAGGCTCGTACACCGAGGGGCGAACGCTACCGCCGGAGGGAGGTTGTCACGGAGTCGGTCAGGAGTTTGCTACCCCGGGACGACCGACATTCCCGGCGTGACGCGGGACTTTGTGCAGGTGAACCACGAACCAAGACAAGCGCGCGGGCCGCAGGGGCATCTCACGGCAACCATACGGCAGGAGACTCGCCTCGACCAGTACCTACTCAGGCCACATCCACTCACTCTGGGGCGGGGAGTTCGACGGACCGGCCAAGACGGCCTCCCAGCCTGCACGCCCAGCTGAACCGTGAACAAGCATGTGACCTATGGCGCTACCTACTGGGACTGGACAGGCACTCATGGCCGAATGGTCTTGCTGTGGTTGGATCGGGCCACGCCTTCGTTCCCCAGCAGACCCAGGACCGGATCATGGACGCCTTTCGTACGATGAGCGAGCCTAACCGGCTACTGCTGACGGTGACCTTTGTAGAAATGCTCAGGTACCTTATGGCGGAGGTGAGCAACCTGATGTACCAAGGTTCTCTGCTTGGACGTGTGGCATCGGGGGAGGTCGTAGAGGTGACGCTCGACCCTTCGGAGGAGGAACCTGACGCTGAACACGATGAAGCAGGCCTGATGCAGCGCTTCATGGTTGGTGGAGGGAGGGGCGATGACGACCGCTGGGCTCGCGATCTGGCCAGAATGCAACGTGAGATGGGAGGCCAGGCCAAATCCAGGAGAAATGCGAACATCAGAAGGGTTCGCCGGGCCCTGCCGGCGTGTGAGCCGTGGAGCGACGCGGAGGGGCGTCGCGAGATGTTGAGAGCACTGCTGATAGCTATGTACGAGGAGGACGCTGGCGAGGGGGTCGCGGACGAGTTGTGGCTGGCCGGATGGGCGAACGAGTTGGAGCACTTCTTACCAGGGTGTGCCTTCAACCTCGAAGTCGTGCCAATGGAGGCGCCAGTGGTCTTGGACAGTGACAGCTGTCCTCTGGAAGCAGTGCCAGCAGACCCGTGCCAGCCTGATGTCGATGATCCTGAGCTCGTGGCGGCCAGATTCGAGGAGGCAGCCTTCAGACAGCAAGAGACGAACCTCCTCCAGCAGCAGGCGGCAGAGTTCCAGAAATGGGAAAGAGATTTGGTCCGAAACGAGATGGATAAAACAAAGCCTCAGAAGAGACAGAGAACATGCTGCATGGTCGATGTCGAGGCTGCGTCGAGCAGTGGCGATAAGCCACGCATTGGCCACCGCTTCAGCCTCATGGTACCTGATGATGGGCAGGCCGTGACACTCACGGTCCGGGCTCAGATGGTACCTGCGCCGGAAGAAGTGAGCACCGACGAGATGCCCAGCCCCGCCGGAGTACCGTCCAGTGCTAAGGCGGAATGCTCTACGGCACCCCGGGCTATGGAAGCCATGGAGTTTGCGGACTTTCAGGCGATATACCAACAGTGGCACACCGGCGAGCTCACGCTGGACCAAATCCAGGAACAGCACGGATCGGAGGTGGCAGAACTCATAGCCACACATGACATGGTGGCGGCCATGAACGAGGACACCGAGGCGATGCTCCGTGCAGGTCGAGTGGACGAGGGACCTACCAGGGATGGAGCGCTGCGAGGACAACCTGAGGGTGTGGGGATTGAAAGCCATGGGAACTCGGAGGCGACAACGTTGCCGCTTCCCCCGCCTTTGGACAAGCCCCAAAACGAGGATGACCGCACGCAGATGGAACAAAGCAGCGATGACGACCGTGAATACAGTCCAGAGGAAGGGGCATGACGAGCTGGCAACAAGCAGGGTGTCGAGTGAGCACTAAGGGTCGAGTCCCCGCCTTCCGCAACGCGGATTCCGCCGACCTTAACTGCAAGGAGGAAAAAGGCGTTCAAAAAAAAAAAAAAACCTCAAGAAAAGCAGGTGAATATGGATAACGAGAAGTATCTTCTCGCGCGGACCTCGGCCGAGAACCTCGTATCCCGAAGCTTCCGGTTTAGGGTTTAGGGATGTCCCGTTCTGTTGGCCCTGTAGCCGAGACGGGTATGGTAAGGGTTGCCAGGAATCGGAACTATATGGGAGTTTCCGAGAATTTGGGGTACCTTATTTTGGGGGCCCTTATAATAACGATCCTACAACTTAGGGTACTGTATTAGGGTCCCCTCTTTTCGGAAACTCCCATATAAGTGCATTATAAATACGGCTACAAAGGATCCGGGCTCAGATTGCCGTTAGAGGCTCGTTTGGAGCTGTGGCGTGGAGTGCTGAAGGCTGCGCCCATAACGGCTTCTAAGGCTATGATAAGGGCACCATAAAGGTACTATATAAGGGTATATCAGGGCACTATACTAAGGTGCTACAAAGATCCGCGTGTGCAACAAGATAAGAAGCTTTGGGTGTTCTGCATCCTTGGGGAGGGGCGGGGAGGTTCACCTCCTCCATCTCATACAGGGGTTCGAGCGATTGCAAGTAGCCGGAATGTTCCTTGATTTTCCCTGTACTAGTTAGTACAGCATAAAATGTCCCTATTCCAGTTTCATTAATAGTAGAGGCTTCTATATTACCTGCCTTGCAGACCGTGAATACAGACGATGCAGGTCAACAGTGCACAGTAGCATGCTTATTGGTAGGATCATTCCTCTCCCGCCCTGCCAGACAACAACATGATCTGCCAAACCATACGGTCAGTCCAAAATTAAAACCATTGGGAGAGGAACCGAACTGAGATTACGTGAATCTGAAGTCAACCCTAAAGACCTGCACCCAAAAGGCCTGAGTTCTAGACACTCAGCGCTAAAGCCTCAACCTTGAACTCCAATCCCCAGGCACCAAACCCTGAACGTTGAAAGGCCCGAAATCTTAACCTCAAACCTTTGATCCCAAGCCCTCAGCGCTGAAACCTTCCTGAGGCACATCCGGAGATCCGCGACATGATCTCCGTGTTCGTCCACCAGGCACACGAGCTGATAAGAGGGTCTTCTGTCTCTGTCACTTTATTCTGGTTGTGCGGCATTCAGCATGATATGTGTGTGTGTGTATATATATATATATATATATATATATATATACAGGATGGATGGATGGATGGGTGGGTGGATGGGTGGATGGATGGATGGGTGGATGGATGGGTGGGTGATGAATGGGTGATGGACGGATGGATGGATGGACGGACGGACGAACGGAGGGATGGATGGATGGATGGATGGATTTTTGAAATGCATGGATACATGGATGCATGTATGTATCAATGTCTGTATCTCCACACATCTACAAATACATATGCACATATATATATATATATATATATATATATATGCATATGTATATATATATATATACATATATATATATATATATATATATATATATATACAGATAAAGAGAGCAGCTCTTGATTATTATGTGTGTGCACACGTGTGTTTAGACTAGATAAATATGGTAAGAGCGTATGTATACTGTATACATTATTTTACGTAAAGGGTGCGAGAGAGAAACAAGGGAGAGAGAGAGAGAGAGAGAGAGAGAGAGAGAGAGAGCGGGTTTGCGTGTCCACGCAGGCATTTTTGGTAAGTCGGGTTGTGAACTGGTTTCAAGACGTAGGCCATGTTGTAGACTTGCAGCCGTCAGCTGCGGTTGAGCGCTGGCCTCTGGCTTTGCGGACGTTGGGTGCTGAGGTTGGGGCCATTTCTGGGCCTAGGAGCTAGGAGCGGTACAGCTCCTCGCAATGCGGATGCCGTGGCTTCGGGTCTTGAGCCTGACAGTATTCAACCGTGTCACGAGGCGTTCTGTCAGATACCTTAAACCACGAACCCGAAGGCCTAAGCCCCACACCCTAAGCCAAAATCAACTTGACCCTGCAGGTACTGGAGTACAAGCCGGACAACATACTGAGGTTTGCGGGCGACTTCTTCACGAGGCCGGACTCGAGCCACGGCGGGGTATGTCACGTGTGGTAGTTTTTCGTTGAAAAGTTGGCGGCGAGGTTTTAGTTTGGGGTTTGGCGTTCCCTGGCCTGTGCTGTATGATGGACCCGGAGCCTTCGCCCCAGGGACGACTTGTACGCCTGCGTCAAGAAGAAAACGGAAGAAGCCAGATTCTCAGTTGAAGCGAGCAGAGCCCAGAGCTGCGGCACAGAACGCTGCTGGACGCATTCAGCCTTCTCATGGGCATGGTTGGCTGTAGGTGTCGCGTGGTTGAGATGACACCCCTCATAGTTGCCTGCTAGCACCATTTCTGCATCTGTCCCGATCTACGCTATATGCGATAAGTCGATGCGAGAACTTTTCGAGGGCTGGGGTTAGAGACCCCAAAAGCACATAAGCATGAGCATTTTATAGGGATATCCTTACCTTATTGGGCTTCATTATAAGGGGTTTACATGGGATATCCCTATCCTAATTTTTCTTATGTGCTTTTTTGGGTCCCTATAGGTTGAAACTTGTTCGAGATTCAGCTTAAGCCTAGAGGTTGTTCAGGACACGGCTTGGTGTGGAGGGAGACTTGAAGTACTTTGAAGTTGAAGATAGATTTTTGCATCCTATGGGCTTTTTATCGTACCAAAGACATATCTGGGACAGAAGCAGAGACAGTTTCACTTACGTGCACGGCTAGTTCGAAATACAGAAATCGCCGCGACCGAATTGTTGAT
The DNA here is from genome assembly GCA_905221615.1 of Symbiodinium sp. CCMP2592. NCBI lineage: Eukaryota > Dinophyceae > Suessiales > Symbiodiniaceae > Symbiodinium > Symbiodinium sp. CCMP2592. The sequence continues at coordinate 275 of CAJNDT010005813.1, read as the reverse complement.
CGTCTCACCGAGGAAAAGGATGCATTAACTCTCTAATTTTTCATGAGCCATCCATGTATCATATTCCATCTACAGGCCGGACTATGCAACTTCAATCTTCCAACTATTCAATCATAATCGAGAGAAGGAGTAACAGACTTTGCATTTTTAACGTTTTCCATGCTTAAGTGGCAATATCGACTTGATGATCTTGAGAAGATATAAAAAACGACTAAAATATGTGGTCACGCTCTCCGCCCCCTCTTGGCCCACCCCCTCCATTGGCCTAAATTTTT
>CAJNDT010005802.1:453677-541408 GCA_905221615.1 Symbiodinium sp. CCMP2592 | reverse complement strand
GTCCAGCCAGGCGTGGCTTGTCCGATCCCGAAGCTCCATTTCTTCGCTGCTCAGTTTCGCGTGCACCGAAAAACTCTTTATATACAGCCTGTGCCTGCACAGCAAACTTGGAAGGCTTCCAGTTGCCACTAGCATCCCTGCCGTCCCGAAGACTGTCAGCAGAAGCGCACCCATGCACACTCAACTTCACAGCGTCTTGAAGAGCGTAGATGTGCAATCTGTGAGCTCTGTTTTTCAACTCTGTGACAGAAACTTCGTGCAGATTCCGTTCGACTGATGCCGTGGACGTTCCAATCGTCAAAGTGTGTTGCACCAGCCAGCATGCCTCCAAGCGCACCGCGGCCTGCTCCTTCCGAAGCTCTCGAAGTGTGGCCAACCAGGCATTGTTGGAGCCCTGGCGCTGTTCCTTCAGATGCCAGAACGCTCTGGCGAGCAGGCCGCCAGCACCAAGCCCGTCATCGCTACCTCCGCCGCTCAGCTGCTTCCTGGAAATGTGGGCTGGAAGACAATATCAAAAGAACAAACAACTTCATACAAGACTTAAAGCTACCACCAAACAAAGTGCCTTCTAATGCATGGGCTCACCAGGTTTTCGCACCGTCCATGTGGTTCTGTTGGGCAATAGACTGCACCAGTTCTCCCCGCTGGGACAGCGTCAGATCATTTTCTAAGTCCATAGCAGCAAAAGCATTGCTATATTCATGGCGAGGAAAATTTGAATCAAAAAAGGCCTTGTAGATTCTGTACACCTTCTGAGCCACTTGTCGAGATTCCGTGAGGTCGCCTTCGGAGACATCCCAAACAGCTACCGCCCTGAGTGGGCGAGGGCCCCGGCTACCCGTGGTACGATTCCCAAGAAAAGTTATGATACCGATATCTTGGAGGGTGCGGATCACGGTCTGTGTAACAGTAGCTGCTGCACTCGGCAAGAATACGCCGCCTTTGTCAAACATGTGTTCCATCGTGTGGATCGTCTCCGCTGCCTGCTGGGATTTGTGCTGTGTTCAATTCGCTGTTGGCACTTAATAAAGGTGTGCACTCATAGGCTTGGACTCGGCTAGCAGAAGTGTCAATTTAGCCGGGGCCTGCCTGCTGTGCCGTGACACAGGCCTCGTCATTGTCAGTGTCCGCGAGCCGCAAGAAGCGCTGGCCAATCAACATCGAATCGGCTGCCAGAGCGGCATTTACCAAGTGCTGAAATGCACTTCGGCCAGACAGCTCTGTCAACAAAGTCTCTGCAAAACGCCGGTCGTCACGATCGCCTTCTGCAGCCAGCTGCACCAGGAAAGCATATACGGATTTCAAGCTGCTGAGAAGCTTGAACAATGGCATGCTCAAGCTGTTGAACCTCTGCTTTGCATAGCTGAAATTCCGGAGTGCCTGACTGAACTCCTTTTGTTGCGATTCCGCCCATAAGATTCGGTACTTGCCTGAATCCTCCAACATGCGAGCCAGACTGGCCTCGCCTGTGATTAGAAGCTGCAGAAGCCCACCTGACAGCTCATCCAAAAAAGGCCAGGCTCCCCTTTGCAAGTTTCGCATGCGATGTGCCCTGTCGACGACAACGTGTTGAAGACGAGGCAACAAGTCAGACATTTTGGATAGGGCCGTTTGCTCTGCCGGGCCCCCATCTGCGACCGCACAAGTTATGATGTTCTGCAGGGGACAAATCACAGACATTCTATTCTGCTATGATATCATTAAATTAAATGAAGCTCTTTTCCAACCCTTGTCCTTCAGATGATGGTGCAATTCCTTGTCCACAACATCTTGGGCTCCAGATTGGCCGTCCTTCTCACGCATGCCACGCTTCACTGTCGCGGCCGCCTTCAGCACGGCATTCACAGCTGCTTTGACATTATCCTCGGAGAATCTCACAAGACTGTCTAAAACCAGGAGAGGTCGAGGAGAGGTCGAGGAGAGGTAATCAGAGGCATAATCCGAGCCAGGGCACAGGGCTGGGGCCGAAATCACGAGCTATGCCGAGCAAACACTGGTAGACGCCCATGCGAGGGAGACTGGTGCCTTTCAAGCCTGCCAAAGCAAAGCAAACATCCGCAGGCAGTGTCTGCACATGTCCTGTCACGTCACTTGCTGGCCTCTATAGAAGAAGCGGGCTCGTACGAGAACGATCCCATCGCGTTCATCGAGGCAGAGGCAGGCCATGTTGGACTGGCAGGTTTGAATCGGATTCCGGGTGAGGTTTATGGTTTAGTATGTGTTAGGGTTATTGGTGGGGTGTACGGTTTGATTGACTTGGAACTTTTACCCCACTGTTGCCTGTGCGATAACCGCACGGTCGAGCTCTGCCACGACGGTGCTCATTGCAGTGACTAGTTGTCTGCACACACGTGTGCTGTTGTCACTCTGCACGTCCTGCGACTTGCAGAACTGGCGGAAGTCCTGTCTCAGGAATTGTTTTATTCATGCCCTGCAATGCTACGGCTCCCGGATTGACCGATCCTCGTAGCTGTCGTGCCTGCCAACTATGGTGGCAGCCATGAAGAAACGGCTCAATGATGGTGTGCAGGAATCCCAGGACGATGCATCCTCATTTTTTGTTGCCTCCACCTGTAACAAGGCCCTCTGGTGATGCAGGCCCCCTGCGTGGTCGGTCAAAGCTGAACTCTGCAGCATGTCCTTGCTGGTCACGGTCAAGTTGGCGAAAGCACTTTTGGACCTTGGGTTGTGTTGGACATGCCTGTCGAGATAACAATACTTCAGGAACCATTTTGGTGCTGCTTGCAGCACGAGCGGCTTGCCATCGAAAGAGTTACACAGCCAGCACCCAAACGCCCAAGGGCCAGAGAACGAAGGCGGACGCTGTGTCAGCCACGTTCTCATCTCTCCTAGCACAACTGCTCTGTAAGCAACTAGTCAGTTTTTTTTTAGGCAAGTCCGGTCCTGTAGCTGCATGCTTGAACTGGAACTTCTCGCTCCAGGCATGCTGCTTCAACAGAGGGCAGACTTTCTTGCTGCCCCGCCGCAAGCCACCCAAGAAACCAGCTGCGAAATAGCAGCGGGTGCCTGGATGAACAACTGAACTGAGACTCTCTGCGATTGAATTGAAAAGCCCCTAGCCAGGCACAGGGCTGTGCAAGCAAGGAGCATGATAGACCTTTCCCACAGGTCCTTGCATGCTCTTCATCGCTCTCCTGCTGGTCGCCACGCAGCTCGCAGTGTTGCCGTGTTGGTTGCAGGGAGGCTTGTCTTGCATCCCGTAATCGTTGCAGCAGACGCTCTTGCTCGGCTTCCATGGCATGCTTCAGCACTCGCAGAAGATCTTCTATGATGCTTTTTATTATAGGGACCTGCCGACTTCGTGCACAGATTCTAGATCTGATCTGAACTAAACACCTATCACGCTAAGAAGGCCTCCACACCACCCCCTATCCAACGCCCTGTAACCCTGCAACTGTCCTGGCACCAAACCTAAAGAGCCCCAAGGAGCTGAGGAGGATCTGAAAAGGGGAAGGCTTCTTCTGCGAAATTCACGGTTTCGACTTCAACGGGGCAATTTCATCTGGGATTGTTCCGGGCATTTAGTGATGCGAGACTATGGGTCGTTGGGCTGTAGGTGAGTATATACCCTGCAGGGTACAAGAGGACCCGGGGAGCCTATTTAGAGCTGAGATTTGGTAAAGGGAGTAAAGGGTATTTGGTTTCGGCCGGTTCTTGATTTGTTTGCGGGGCTTAGGGCTTAGGGCTTCGAGGTCAGAGTTTCACAGGCCCCAATCACAGGTCCACCCAACTTGGCCGGCGTGGCCAAAGACACGGCAGAGTGTTTCGCACCTGGCACAACTTGTCTGAAGAGCAACTGTAGCGGTCACTACACCCATATATAGACTACAATATTCTTGTGGCTAATTATCGCACTGCTGCGAAAGTGGATTATCGCATTGCTGCGGAACAACCCAGCCCCAAGTATCGCATTGCTGCGGAACCCCTTAACCCAACTATCGCATTGCTGCGGAACCCCTTAACCCAACTATCGCATTGCTGCGGAACCCCTTAAGCCCAACTATCGCATTGCTGCGGAATCATTCCCCAAGCCCAACCTTCACTTCGGAGTTATCCGTGCCATTGACAGACCATGGCATTGCTGCAAGATAACTGTTTACGACATCTCTCATCTCTCGATCCTGACTGCCCCACTTGCTTAAGTAGGAAAGCCTCGCGGGTGAAGAAGTGCACACACTAAGCCTCCTTGGGCCCAGGCGTCCCACGAGATTCCATGGATAGAGGCGGCCGAGCCTGAGCGAAAACATCAACAAGCACTCTGCAATGGCAATGGTTTGGGCTGCAAGAAAACATCAAGCATGGGAGCACGGCTTCTGATTTCGCAGCCCCTCTGCGAGTGCATACACTGTGCCGCTCGGCTGGTAGAGCCAGCGGCAAATCACGCCCGCACGAGATTCTCCAATGCCAATTGGCATCGCACCAGCAATGCTGGAACTGTCTCTCGCTGCCGGCATGTTGCACGGACACACTTGGAGACAAAAGTTATCTGAGATTGCTGTGAATGCTCATGGTCTGGGCGCAGGCATTGCTTCGATCTCAAAGCAATCTTTTCATCCAACAGCTTCTGTACACGTCCAGCGGCCGATGCTGCGAGCACATGTTCTTTGTAGTTCTCCTTCAACAAGGAATGCCCCCCGCTGAAGGCAAAGAAAGCCAGGCAGCCCATCGCGAATACATCTGTGGATGCCGTCACCCAAACCTGCACAAGGCTGCTGTCAGGCATATTTCAGTGTCAAGACTTGCTATAGTACGGTGGCCGCGCCTTGCTGGAGCCAGCAATCATTGCTGCAGGAGGCCTGTAGTTCTGTGTGCAAACTTCTCGTCCAGGAAGCATGACTCCAAGCTGGTCGCCCGGCAGCTTTACGGCCAGGCCAAAGTCCGAAATCTTCAAGATCGCACTTCCATCACTCGCCCTGCAGACCAGTACGTTGTGTGGCTTCAAGTCCACGTGCAAGATGCGGTTGGAGTGGATGTAGCTCAGACCCTGTAGTATCTGATGAACATATCCCCATGACTTGATGACAGGCGGCAAGGACTCGCGGCAATGGTGAACGAAACAGCCTTCTGCAAGCTCCATCAGGAGCCCAACCCCTGTCGTGGAATTGTTGGGCCGGGAGACCAGACCAAAGGTACGGATCACATGAGGGTGTGCACTTCGGCGAAGATATTCGTCCTCTGTGATGATGCTCTCCCCCGTGGCTTCAGGACACGATGCCTCTGGCTGTTGGAATTTGCAGGCGTAAGACACTCCCGTGTATCCTGAGAGTCAAACTTGTAGCATCAGATTCCATGCTTGAGTTCACTACCAGACACATCTCAAGACAGACATGGCTCGGTCCGTCACCCGGCGCACCAAGCCATACCCCCCTTCGCCCAATGCCTCCATGACCTCCAAGCGGTTGCTGATGTGAGCCATTTGCACGGGCTCGGGTCGGGCTTCTCCCACAAAGCGATTTGCATCATCGTGGACCTGGACGGCCCCACGACCAATGCAAGAGAAAACCTGAACTGACGTTGACACTCAAAGACTGACCTCTGGCTCGTTGTCCGTGTCGTTCTCCCGACCGAGTGCCTCTGCTCGAAGTTCCTGCACAGGAGGCTGCCTGAGGCTGGTGAAAGAACAAAGCGGCATGGCCTTGTTGAAGGCTTTCTGCTTCGCGGCGTCTTGATAGAAAGGTTCTTTTTCTGCTTCTGTCATGGACTGCCTGAGCGAACATCTTTTGTCTGCACCTACTAGACTAGTCTTCCTTGAAGCTGTGCTGTAGTCTGGGGCCCGGACCACTTGGCACTGCAGCTGCCACGCTCGAACGAAATGGTCTTGCCACGGATCCGCGTCTTCATTTTTGGATGCACACCATGCCGCCTGGCATGGCTGCAAAAGGACGAGTAAGCATTCCTCGGGCGGCTGACACCCAATTTCGCATTCCGAACATATTTCCCCATGGCGCCAGGAAACAAAGCAGAGGTCCGGCAGAGGTCAAGGAGAGGTAATCAGAGGTCACTCTGCAGCAAGCAAAAACAGCCCAGAACAACCAAGGGCAGACATGATAAGCAAAGCGGGCATGGATTTAGCGCTTTTCAGCTCGGCAGTTGCGAAATGGAGAATCGACACGACAGTCTGTGCGTGCCGTGGTTGCAGGGCAACCGTGCCGGTTCCAAAATCCAGCAGCTTCTGCAGAAACACTGGCGACCCCAGAAGCAGTTTGGAATCTTGTTCATGAGAGCTTTGACTCAAAATCGCACTGGAGTCTGTCAGTGTCGGACTCCATCGAAAATCAGGAGGAGCTGCTGCTGCTGCTGCTGGTGCTGCTACTCTTCCTAGTCTTTTTAGGGGCAGAGCCTTTAGGAGAATCCACCTCCTTCTTCACAGCTCCGTCAGCGTCTGTCCTGGCCATGTTCAAAAGTTACACTTGAATCTGCAGACATACTCACAAGATAAGTAAGGTCCTTGGCGGAAGAGTCTCAGCATTGGACTCCGTAGTGCTAGAGCCAGTCAAACTGTTCTCACGGCACAGAATCCGCTTGCGAATATTCCATGCGTGTGGATCCACATTCAACACCATTTCGGAGACGATGCGGAACATCACGTATTGGCGGAGAAACTTCAAGTGGACCTCCGAAGTGGCGAAGCCGACATAGTGAAAGCGACCCCTCACGGCCGCGAGAGCCGCAAGGCCACACCCTGCTGTGAAATCAATGATCCAGGTCTGAGACGGGCTTACCAGGTGGAATGCCGTGTAAATGCTTGTCCAGGCATCCTCGGAAGACGCCCACGGCCACAAAGAGAACACCTCTTGCGGGCTCACACTCTGAAGCCTGGCTGCCTGCACCGTCCACAGCACCATCATCACTGTCTGAAACAGCATGAACTTCTTCGGCATCATCCGTGCCAGCCTCGGCTGCCTCCGCAGCCGCTTTCTGCTTCTCTGTCTTCGGCAGGAGCTTGCTCGCATCAAGCATGGTCGTCAACTCCATATCGCTCGGGTCTCTCAATCCCAGGCCTGTCCAAGCTCTGGAATAGGAGTCACTATGGACAAGCGGCAGTGCCCGCTGCGGAAGCGTGTACGCCTTGGGTTGAATGACAACCATGGTTTCCATCGGGTCTGGGCATGTTTGGGTCAAACACGTTCGCCTGGCCATCGCCAATCGCCCCGATCCCTCAAATTCCCGACAGTGGTAGAGCATGCGGACTGTGATCAAGCCGTTGGCCAGCTTGGGGAACATGCTCGCATGTGGCTTCATGCATCGGGTAAGCTCGGCTGTGATCTGCTTCTGGTTCGAAGGGGATCTGCCATCCATGCAGACAAACATGTCGCAGGCACGAAAGATCACCGGGTGAGCTCTGGAGCTGTCCTTCGCCAATGCGGGGTCCCCAAACCTCAGACTACTGACTGCACACCCTCATAAGGCATTCAACTGCTCAGTCGATTATATAGGGTCAAGGCACAAAGCCTCGCCGACAATCTTGATGTTCTTCTTCTCCAGGGCTGGGGGACGACGATACGGTGCATAGCTCGCCACCCGGCCAGTGTCTTTCGTCTCATTCTTGGTGTCATAGATGTAGACCCTGTTCTGTGCATCCGGAATGGATTGCAAAGCAGCTCTCAAGTTGGTCGCGTCAGTGGGCCAGACACGCAAGTCCAGGAATGTGTTGGCACCTGTGCAACACCCTGCTTCCTATGGGCAAAGCTGTGAGTCAGAGCATGTAATGTGATCCCACATAGGAGTCAAGCTGCGCAATCGTGCCGTTTCCAGCACTTGCTCAAACTGACTGTCGTCCGGAACCTTGTTCAGAATGTCCTTGGCTACAGACGACAAGGGCAAAGAGTCAAAGTAGATGCTTCGATCGAGGCGTTGTGGATGCTCAGCTGCCTCAATCAAGTCCTGGCACTGGTGCATGCATTCGTTCGGACACACACACACACATTTATGTGAGTGCTTACACAGCCACTCCTCAGCAGAAACCTCAGGATCTTCAGGCAGCTCCGGCGGCGAAAGTGCCGTTGTCGATTCTGGCTTTGGCGGGGAAGGTGGAGCAACGGGTGGCGGCGCCGACGCTGCCTTCTCGTCTTGTGCAGTTTGGCTGGCCGCCTGCGTGACAGCCACGATGTCGAAGTGATCCTTCATAGACTGAGCCCTCAAGACCAGTTCGGCTGAAACCAAGGAATCCTTTTGGAGAAAGGTCTCGAGGCTCTCGTCAAGGGGGCCTCCTCCACGCATGAGCTTGGTCAGGAAATCGAATGTGTCCTGCAGGTAGGAAGGCATAGACGCCCTCCACGTCATCACGAGGGTGCTGCCATGATCGAGCCCGCTGTTCCGGAATTTCGCAAAGGTGCCGAAAATGCTGTCGATTGTGGGGATAGCGACACCGTCTGTTGGCTTCGCCGGCATGGTGACTCTCTTGCTGACATAATTGATGAGACGTTTCTTCAAGAGGCTCCTGGACACGGCCAGGTTAAAGGCCGCCTTGGCCGCATCAAAGCTCACGGTACCACGCTGAACATCATTCTCGAAGTGTTCCAAACACCACAGGAGCAGCTGTCTCGACACGGCCTCGTTGCCACTCACATGTGTGCGTGTCACGAGGATGTCCAGGTTCTGCTGCGATGCTAGCGTGTGCCTGCTGCCAAACCGATCATCAAACTCAGCAATGATCTCTTGTGCACGAGCATCTGCAGCTGTAAGCCGCTTGTGAATTTTCAAACACTTCGAGATATTCTTGGCACTCATCCCCCGAATCTTGCCCTCTCCGAACCTAAGTGAGCTGTTCTTGCCTGGACACTGTATGAATGCAAGTTTCACAAGCCACGAGCTGCAACTAGGGCACCATTTCTCCAATGCATCCGCATTGGAGGGACGGCCCATGCCTTTCAAGGTGGCCTCCACAACGGCCATGCCAAGAATCTTTCTCCACCCTTGCAAGGTGAGGCTCTCTCGGGCATCACCTGTTGCACAAGGCTCCACAATCATAAATTTCCCTTGGTCCTAGAACACTGTGACGACTGCAGCGCCTACTTCTTCGGCCAATTCCCACTTCTTCCGCTCAACCATTGCCGCATCCGCCAGAAGAACGAACTTGACCTTTAGCACGGATAAGGAACAGAGGTGCGATTCAGCCGAGGCGAGACAGACGACAGACGAGTCACCCGGACAGCTCGTGCCAAGGATTCAAACTGCTTCGCCACCTTTGAATCTGCAGGCGCTGCCGCCCAACTGATCAAGAAAGCTGCCCCTTGGCATCGCAGGGAATGATTGCTTGAAGCTTTACGGTTTAGCAAGGAACCTATTCCAAGGACCGACATATTCAAAGGCCCAGGCGGTAGGCATCCCCGTTCAGAACCTCCATAATCGTGGGTGGCTGGGACTCATCCATTGCCCGGACCACCAGCACCTCGCCCCACGTCGGTGGGGCTTTGATGCTTCCGTCCGGCTCGGTGAAATGTCTGTGCTGCATGATCTTCACGGATCCTGCAGAAAAGGACAGCATACTAAGAAGCAAGGATGGGCAAAACAATGTGCAGTCCAGAGCCTTGGTTCGGAGGAATAGAAGGATGCGCCCAAGCCAGAAGAGAGAACTTGTCGAAGGTAATGTTGCATGTGTATTCCCGGTCTCTCTTCAAGGTTTGCTTGTAGGCCGTGGCATCGATCGCGAGCACACCACCCATGTCGCATGGGTCACCCAAGCCTGCCTGACAAGTGCATCATGGAAACATAAAGGAGCATGGGTCAAGCCACGACTGCAGGCTGCCAGGCCTCCAGCTTCACGGTCTTGGCTGCTTCCAGCATCATGTCATTGACAGGGTGGGGCAGAGTCACTGCAGCTTTGCCTGCATTCTGTCCGGGCGCCTGCTTACCAGAACAACGACGGGTAGATGCCATCACTATTGCAAGCGAAGCTCGCTCGCAGAGGAGATCCTGATTCAGTTCGATGGAGAAATGCCCCGGCACATAATTCGAGTCTGGGATTATCTTGTGGGAAACGGAAAGCTCCCCAGACTTGCCCGTCAACGGGCAAGTCTGGGGGAGCTGGTTTTCAGCCCCGGAGTGGACTTTGTCAAGACCCTGCGCCCCAGACTTGGCATGACAAACCTCGTTGCGCACAACAAAACAACCTTCCCCAGACTAGCCCGTCGACGGGCAAGTCTGGGGAGGGCTCGGTTTTCCACGAAGGATTTCCAGACTAAATTCTTCCCCGGCCGAGGAACGAAGCTGGGAGGCATCATGCACACATAAAGTCAGCAACAATGCACGGCACAGAATTGTCACAGTCAGAATTTTCATCCGTGCCGGCCAAGGCTAGGTGACTGAGATCTTGCCTTCGACAGAACTAGCTGGCCGCGGCTTGCGGCTGCAGAAGCACAGCGGCTGCACACAGGAACAGACCCACTGCAGCTGGAACTACGCTCGACATTGCAACTCCAGCACCCTGCTGCCCCAGCATCTGTACATGGACTGTGCCAGACGGATAGCCATGTGCATTCAACAGCTCGTGATGCGACACAATATTTGCCTTAGGCCTGCCCTTCGGGGGTTCTGGCTGGTAGGTGAGGACAACAGTCTTCGCCTTGATGGGGGGCAATTCTTCCACATACACGCGGTGGTGGCTGAAGCGCAAACTATTGGCATCGGCCGCTAAGACATGATTCTCCCGCTTTTGCTTCTTGGACTGATTTTTCAAGATTGCCAAATGAACCTTCAGAAGGTCGCTTGCTTCAGACTCGACATGCTGAAGAAGCTTCTGCATCTTCCCACGAACACTCTCAGCATGCAAATCGCTTGGCAGCCACCTGCTCTCACATGCCTTGGCCACCAATTCAGAGAAGGTCCGCTTGTTCTTCGCTCCAGGGTCAACTGTCTCGCCTGGTTCAGACAGGACGTCTAAACACTGAGCAAACCCGAAGCCGACACCCTATTATAACTCTCTGCTGGTCTATAAACAAAAGGACAGTAGTCTAGCCTTGTTCGTCCGCTGGCTCAGTGCTTGGTTGAGCAGAACCGGCGGTGCATGTTGCCCGCAACATCCATTCCTTGCTAGGTCCATGCTGTCCAAAATCCATGCACTGCACCTTCAAGGACATGAGCTGCACAAGACCTTCCCGCCCCTGCTTGGAAACGTGGCGGCTAAAGGCAAGGATATGGCTTTCCGCACCCAAAGGCACACCGAGGTTGTGGTAACAATACTGCTGCACGAAGGCCAATTGGTATCCCGGCATGTTCCCCTTTACGTACTCCTCCAGGTCTTTAGGTACCTCTCGCATGTCCACTGCTATGACATCAGCCTGGCACGCTGCCAGCAACTTCAGCTGGGACAGGTTCGTGATCTGTCCCACCACGGCAGAATTCTTGCTTGGCAAGGACGGTGATGGACGTTTTGGGTTGAACGCGATCTTCCCCTTTGGGCCTGTGTACATCACTCGACACATGGGGTGGACCCCGTTCGAAGCACAGGTCTGCGCCAGCATATGATGATTAGGTCCCTGAAAGAGGATTCCTTGGGCCTGCATTTCTTTTTGATAATGAAGCACGGCATTAAACACCGGATCCACTGCAATGAAGAACGTGGTGATGTCGACACACGCCTGAGCATGACGCATCAAGCCTGTGAAAGTGGACCAATATGCTTCAAGAGGGGCGGTGGAGGACATTGCTCCACGAGGCAACTAATCAAAACCGAAAGCTTGGCAACCAAAGTCATCTGCGAGCAAATATGTGGGTTGGGCCCCAAGGGCAACACTCGTGCTGCGTGCGATGAAGAAGACATGAGCAAAGCAAAGCCTCTGGAGATAATTTTGAACCTCGGCTATGAAGCTCCGACTGCTGACCACAAAGCATCTAGGACCTAGGAGCTCGGCGGAACATGTTCGAGATAGCCCAGCTCTAGCAGCACAGGCGTCAATGCACACACCATCATGGTGCAGGTCACCCCGTTCCCAGCAAGGCGGCGGATATCTCCTTCCGAGAAGGTATGTCCCACCTCACATCCCTTGAGCTTCTTCATCTGATGGCCATGTATCTTAAAGAAGCTGACGGGCGAAACGAGAGTCTGCGAGTCATACTCGAACCACTTAGAGGTCGTTGAAACGTTGGCACAAGTACCTTGGGTGAAGAACGTGCCTCGGTTGGGGCTCTGAGAATAATCTGCCAGCTTGGGCCTGCCGTTGCCACTGGAGCCTTCGCTGGAAATTTGGTGCTCCAACATAAGGCTGAGCACATCGACCTGTGCACATTCCCATGCGGTCAAAGCATGGGAGAACTTGCTCGAAGGCCGCGTCTTCGGAAGCCGGACATCCTTGGGGAGCTTGGCACACTGAATTGCTTTGGCAAGCTGTTTCGAGAAGGCCTTGTGATACTGTGATTCAAAATTGGCCTTCTCTGTCACAGACAGTTCCTCAGGAATGGAGGTCACATTCAGCGGCTGAAGCATGCTTGACACACAATGCTTGGGCATGGCCTGGACTCGCTCATGAAGTCGCTTCTGCATGTCCTCCAACCTCTCAGCCATATTCGCCTCTGCGATGTAGAAGAGAATCCTCTGTCTCGCACAGGGCAATGGAGAGGCATCGCCCACCACCCACTTGGTGGCAGCAAGTGGGCCACTCGAAGCACTCAGGCGCTCCATGACCTTGTTGAGCTCAGGATCCTGATTGCCGCGGCCACTGACGCACCTGGGCTGGAGAAGCACTGTGGCTAATCGGCTAATTAAGTTCTCAGAAACTGTCCGGAAATTGAGACACAGGCTTCAGTCCGGTCGTCAAGAGGGCGATTCTGGGCTTGCGCTCCGCGACGTGAATGACCGCCGACTGGAGGCTGCGGTCATTGTGCGTCCCAACGAACAGCGTCTCTCCCTCCGGCACCGTGCACTTGCAGCCATGCTTCCAACACCACAAGCTGCGGTCATTCTGGACACCCTCCTGCGAAATCTTCTTATCTTAGAATCTTACAGAAGTTTAACCCGGGACTGTGCCATGCGGTTTGTGCAACAAAGTCCTGGAAGACATGAAGCGGAGCGAAGTTTGTCATCAAGAACTGGGCTGCAACTGCATCCTGTTCGAGGGCATAGAGCTCCCGAACCCAAGCCTTGCCCAACATCATCCACAAGCAATGGATCGTTGTCCACACGCCACTGCCGGATGTAGCAACCTCGAGAACGGACCATGATGTCTCATCCGTCTTTCGGATATTAAGGGCCCGCCAGAGATCTGAGATGAAGGTCTTCAAGCAAAAATTCTCCTCCGTGATATTCGGGAGAACAGGCTCTGGACGAGCCCGAGTCTTCGCGGCAGCAGGCCGCTTCAAAGTGCGCCTGGAGTTCACACGATTGCCCTTGGGAGCCATCACCAGTGCTTCATCCAACACGATCGCCCTAGTACCACCAAGAAGGCTGGCAAGTAAAATCGTAGACGAATGCAGTAAATCAACAAATTGCCGAGACTGTCATGCCTGTGACATGCATAACATGCGAAACAAATGTTGGGAACTCAGTCTGTGCATCAGCCTAATCCAAGCTGCAGGCAACAAAACTGCGAAAACATCATGTCAGAGACAGATTGTCAGAAGGAACATGTGTGAATGCACCACACACGGCTGAGGCAATCAGATCTAACACCAGGCCAAGGCATTCGACCAAACCCGACCCTTTGAATGTTCCGGTTTACAGGTGGCAACCGTGGATTGTGAAGCCCAGCTGGCCCATCTGGCTGAGGAGCCGGCAGGCCGCATCGTTACACATCCTGCACGCAGTGTGCACGGACACTGAATGCACTGTTAACTATGCTCATCACAACATTCATGCTAAACTCCTAATTTGAAGGACGTTCTTTCCAGCCCAGCCAAACGAATACACAAACGAGTCTAGGGATTCGGGGCTCAAGCATGCGACCGCGACCGCAAGAATAGACGGAAGAGAAAGCAGGCCTGCCTCCAACAACCATGGAACACTCTCTACACATACCGCCAATTTGCACATTGGAAGCGGCTGCAATGCTAACTCAGGGCTAGGACTCCGAAAAGCTGACTTGGCGCCTATGCCACGAAGCGCAGAAGTGCCAGGGGCCAGCCGCCGTCTCAGGACCTTGCTTCCATTTATTTAGCAATAATGTCTCAGACACGGAGATGGACCCACATCCACCGGATCGCCCGCCCACACAAACACTAGTACTTCATGTGGAAACATCAACAAAGTGAATCCGACTTCTTTTGTCGCTCTGAGCTCAGTCGACTCTGTCTCTTGACCGAAACATGAAAAGTTGCACCGATGAAGCCGCAGGGCTGTCTTCCAAAATCTGCTGCACATGCCAGCCATATGCTGAGACAAATCGATGCACGCGGAGAAAACTATGACGACAGTCAGGCGGTCGAATCGCTCGACCCTGAGGCCGTTTCAGGATCGGGATAGCTCAGGCCGTCCAGCTCAGCCTTGATGTCACGGAGCTGGCTTCGCAAGGACTTGGCACGCTTACTGCGCCTTGCGGCGAGCTGGCTGCTACTTCTGCACGTGCAGACTTCGACTAAACAAGATGGCTTGCATTGTTCATCCCCTGGACTGTGGAACCCCCGCCCTAGCTGCACCTGCTGCTCTGCAATGACCGCAGAATCTCATTGAAGGCCCTCGAGCTGCCGTCTGCAGTCACCTCCAGGTTGCCACGGGAGAGCATGAAGGCCTTCGACTGGCCACACAACCAGGTGTAGGCTTTGCTCACATTCGCAACCAAATTGTCAGTCGGAGACTTTGTCGTCAGGAGCCAATAAGTGCACAGAGCATCGGAGCCGGATACCCAACGCACAGAGAACTCCTCTACTGTTGCTGGGGACGGAGGCTCTTGCTTTGGACTGGCTAATCAAGTGTTTGAAAACTAAAAGTCCTCGTTGTCTCGGAGCACATTTGCCGGAACAGTAAGCTCCACCAAATGGGTCACCAGCATGGCCTTCTTGTAAAGGTTGTGCACCAGGACTGCATCCGTCGCGGACGTGAAGAGGATCAAGCTGTGTGTCACCGGAATCTTTTTGTTGTCCAAAGTGTTCTTGTGCACATACTGCGCCATCCAGGTTGCAGGGTCCTGAAAAGATGGTGGCACTGAATGCCTTAAACTATGTTGAACCCACAACAACCAGAACCTAATTCATGCCAATGCCAAGCACCCCGTGCGGAACTTCGGACACGGTCGGAGTCTTGGCCACAGCGGTCACATCAGGCGGGGTCTCCATGACCACGATGAACCTCCAATGCGTAACCTCTCCCAGGGAGCCATTCAAGGCATAGCACACGGGGCTGACACCACACGCCAACTCATGAGTCCTGATGCACACATCCCAATTCGGGGACAGCAACCCGAAGTGACCACGAAGGTTGGCAGGGCCATTGCGATCATCCACTCCGAAATGCAGAGCTCCAAGCAAAATGCGGCCAGACTTGGACTCCGGAAAGGCAGTCATTGCTGCGGTTGTTTTGATTGTGATGTGCAAGAGGACGAAGTGCTTCGGAAGCTCTTTGCTCACGTGGCCCGCCATGGTCACCGCTCGATCGTGAGCTTGGGAGATGTTGAGCTTGAGACGTCTGCCCTCGGAGAAAAGAGCCTCCTCAGATCTCAGGAATATTGCAAGAAGGTCAACTTCATAAAGGAATCGTAAATTCAAACCATCTTGATCCCTCAATTCAAAGGACTGGACACCCAGCCCAAATAAAGCCTCGGGTTCTCGGCCAATGACCAAAAAGAATACTCTTACACAATCTGTTCGAGTTGCGAACACTGCCTGCTGGGGACTAGCCGTCATGACGGGCCCTTGGATCTTGACATCTACAAGCTCCATAAACTCAAGATCCATCCAAAGGGCGTCCCACTGACTCTGTCGAATAGCCACAAACCACGAGGACATGATGGCTCAGGGCTGACAGCAACGGGCGACGCAAGCAGCACACTTGAGCGAAGACACGGCCGCCTCTTGCAAGAAGTGCGTGCCAGGGTGTCACATCTTAGGCAAGCAGCATCAGGAGCCCGCAACCGAGTATATGGCATGCTGGGATCAAAGAGAAGTGAAAACAAAATAAATTAATGTTGATGCCGAGTCTACTGGAAGCTTCACACAGAGAGCTAACGGTCAAGCACCCAAACAAGAGGGCAGGAGACAAGAGCCTCTAGGGCTGCTACTAGGTGCTAGGCTCCCCACTTAAGGTATTTTGGTACTCTCTTGATGGGGCAAAGGAAGAAGGGAAGTTTTGAACCTAACCTCCTAAGAAATCCCCATTCAACCTACCGCTTATTATCTCTATTCAACCCACGGTTACCCTGAAACTAAACACCGAAGAAATTGGAGCCGATCGGACGACAAGGCCCAGGCCATCCACGCTTGAAGGCTCGTAGCTCAGGCACTGTGCGGGGACCTGGTGCAGTCGCTGACACACCAGCGATTAAGGACTAGAGCCAATGGGGCATTCAGTACACTTGACAATGGCTCAGAACAGCTTCAAGGCAGCACGATCACAACTTCAACACGCAGCTCACACTGACACTGCTTGGAACTTCTGGCTCTAATTGACACTTGACTGGAAAAATACGTTATCTCTCCATCCGCTGCAACATGCTTTAGTCGGGGCCCCGACTCCGGAGCAACCGACGAGGCCAGACCTGGGCATGTTCGTGGCAACTCTTGCATGCCTTGCGGGTACGAGGTTGTGCAAGATAAGGGGTTAGAATCTTCAGCAGAATACCCAGACGAAGGCACCGCGTGACATGGAGTGTGGTTGCAGTCTTGCCAAAGCCAGCACGGCTGCAACACTGATCGTGGACATGACACTCACTGAGCCGGGAGCTTCCATGAAGATTGCAGGGCTTGTCCTGCAAATCGAGATGTTCAATGGGTGCACTCAGCAAACCCCTCCGCCCAAGACAGTCTGCCCTCAGCACGGCTGACCTACCCCAAAGCCACAACTGCCAACAGACTTCCAATCGGCTCCAACTGAAGCGCTGCAACTGAAGCGTTTTCACGCAAGAGCAGACGGCAGCAAAAGGAGCTTGGCCGGACGAAGCATTTAAGCCCAGGCTAGTGTTTCTATCTATCTATCTATCCATCTAAGGGAGCGATATTTTGCAGTATTGTGGTGGGCCGCGGGGTGCTTCTTCCGTGCATTGCCAGCGGCTACAGCCTACCACCGGAAGAGGAAATCCAGAAGCCTATTATGGCACGCTAGTGCCGCTAGTGTGTTGATGCCCTTTCGATAGATACGACGAGGACTTCATCTTCAGTCTGAGTCAAACTTATGTTCACTAGCTCTTACCTCTTCCTCCGCTTCTTAGAAAGCGCTTCAGCGGCCGCTTCATCACGTTCCGCCTGCTCGAGCCGTCGCCGCTCCTCACGGGCCCTCTCCAACTCGGCCTCTTGGTCTCATAGTACTGCTTCTCGGATGGAGAAAAAGGCTCATGACCAACAAACCGAGTCCCCTCCGAAATCGATGCCCTACCTTACTTTAAAAAGCTCGTCAACAGCTTTCATATCACTCTAGCCCAGTCTCGAACACCTCGAAGTTCGCCACAGAGCCAGAAGAAGGATTGAACCACACACGCTGCGATCTGCTGCTTCCCCAAACATCCCACAGCTCCCAGGGTTCAAACCCTTCTGGCAGCGGCTCCGCATCGGGCACCTAAGTAAGATCCGAAGCCCCGAAGACCCAACTCTCAAACAAACTTCAACCCCTTTGCACTGCGACAACCAAAATGGATGATACTGGAATCCCAGAATCATCCAGCACGTGAGGCATGTGCCAGCAGCAGACTTTGGCCTTGGAGTTGAAGTAATACATCCGATCATCCTCCAGCTTGACTTTTGTCCACCCAAACGGCAGCTGCTCCTGGGAGGTTTGATTGGGATCCGGGTCGATGCACAGTAAAGATTTAGTTGATATATAATTATACTACCCTGCTTTGTTGCAGAACGGTATGGTGGGCAGGGGGGCGTCTGTTGAATCAGGGTCGGTGGGAAAGCAGAATGAACCTGTAAGCCCAGAGTCACTGGCCCGGATGTCCGCCAGCTTCTCGAAGGGCCAGCCCTCAGCAGCACCATCAAACGGCGGCGCAGGTTCAGCAGAAGGTGCAGAAGGCCGCTCCACCGCCGCCGGCGCCTCCGCAGCTGGACCCGGGTCCTTGCATGAGTGAAACCCAGACACCAAAAGTCGGTACACTCGGTGTCGAAATCGGGTTACTTGGGGGTAGGGTTGAAAGGGCTTGCGATTACAGTCTTATCCCAACCCCAACCAGTAAGGATATAAAGGTTATAGCTTAAAAGAACATCCGGTTCTGGAGCAAAGGCTCTGCTGTCTCAGCCGCTACTCGGCCAGCATCTGCGGTCACTGCCGCTGCCATCTCCTGGGTTGACCATGAAAAGAGAGCCCGAACCCCAAGAGTATCCTAGTCCCCGGAACCAAAATCCGCAAATTGCCATGGTTTACAGAAACAGTCTGCTAGCCATTCTTGTCGAGGCACAGCGCCGTCGGCCGCAGGAGAAGTGGGAGATGAGACAGCAGATGGAGCGCGGTTGCCCGCAGCAGAAGTGCCAGATGCAACAGCAGATGGAGCGCCGTCGCCCGCAGCAGAAGTGCCAGCTGGAACAGCAGATGGAGCAGAAGAATCAGATGCACCACCAGATGACAATGGAGCAGTCGGAGCGGCAGATGCATCAGCAGCAGGCTGCGAATCTCCAGAGTCAGCCGCACCCGCCGGACGTCGAGGAGGGATCTGCAGGAGTATTGGGCAATGGAACAGGATGTGTTGTCATGATTTTTAAACCTTGCCTCTACTAAGAAATGGTCAAGGCTGCCAATTGCAACTTGGCTACGACCACCGGCGGCCGAATCGGCCCGTACTGGCCCTGCTGACGCCGCTGCACGCGGCCCTGACCACGCTGCCCGTAAAAGTCCCTCGGAGCAACGCCGTGAGGCTTTGAATGAGAAGGCGGCATGGCCCAGGCAAAGCGGGAATCAGGCAGCTAGATCAGTTTATATATGCATTCAGCGAAGTTCAGGTTTACCTGATTGTATTTTTGTGGCACCCATGCTTTGAAAACCTGAACTTACAATCAGGTGAAGACGGACAATTTGTTTAGCATTGGCCCGACCTCACACTGAATCCCGAACCCCTGAATCGGATTAAGGGTTTAAAGTTCAGGGTGTTGAGTTTAGGGTATTAGGGCCCCGGGTGGCTGAATCCCGAACCCCTGAATCGGATTAAGGGTTTAAAGTTCAGGGGGTTGAGTTTAGGGTATTAGGGCCCTGGGTGGCTGAATCCCGAACCCCTTAGTCGGATTAAGGGTTTAAAGTTCAGGGGGTTGAATTTAGGGTATTAGGGCCCTGGGTGGAGTTCCATGCTGCGATCAGCTAATGAACTGATTCAGCACAATGTTCCGCCCTCTGCACACAGACACACACACACACACACACACACACGAGCACACGGAGCCACAGGTTGCCGCAGATTGCAGATAATCGCAAGACATGTACAATGCACGGATCGAAGCAGGCAGCCCAGCAGGAGTCCTGTTGTCATCTTCGACGTCAGCACCAGAGGATCATCCACGAAGATCGACCGCGCCTCAAGTCGAAGGCAAATGGAGAGGGACAGGCCAGGAAGAAGTATAAACCCAAAGGCCCAAAGTCACAAAGCTTGACCAACAAAATGGAGGTGCCTAGTAATGATCGAAGTAGAGGGGTAAATCACGGCTACATGCATTTCGACTAGCTAATCGAGTGGGATGTGTCTCAGTATATAAAACTCAGAACCCCGCACCTATGGAACCTGCTAGGGGTGTAGGGTTTCTCATGCGTTTTAAAAGAGAGCTCGTCTATTACAGAACACCCCATTTGGGACTTCAGGCAATCCAGAGTATAGCGGGGTTCAGGATTTCAAAGGCATTAAGGTTTGGAGGCGACATAGGGGAATATCGATCAAGAGAACCTCAGTCGGCGAACCCACAACCTAAATATACCACCGACCTCATCTATTTAGCGCCTTGCGGCGATTTGACCCCTCCCTAGCGCCTTGCGGCGACTTAGGAAACACCTAGCGCCTTGCGGCGAACGACCTGCTAGAGCCCGAGCCCATTAGCACCTTGCGGCGAACCCTACGCATTAAAACCCACCCACTAGCGCCTTGCAACAAACCCTGATTCCTAATTATAAATACCCTTTTAACCCATCCGCCTAAACCCCGAACTGAGTCCGCACAGTTGCCTCCCAGCTCCTGCAGCTTCTCCAGACACTTCCTGCCAAGACAGACTAGTCGGGATGGGCACCGGTGGGCAACTCGACTTGACATAGTGCGGCAAACAGAATCCAAAGCCGACTGTGCACTGAATCCAAGCGTGCTATGGCCGGCCTGCAGAACATTGATCGCGATGGAAGATGCAGAAGAAGCCGCCGGACCTCAGAACTATTGCAAATCCAAGTGCAGTGCCGAAGGGGAGGAAACGATAAGGTTTGGGGTTGGAAGGGATAGGATTTAGGGTTTGGGTTTTTCAGGGCCTAGGGTGCGAGGAAGGGACAGGGATTAGGGGCGGGTGCCTAACACTTGCATGGTTCCCAAAACAACTAGGATCCCAAACCCAAGGCACCCAAATACAAGCCGGCCGACCAACACAAAAGCCGGCACACCCAATTGACCCCATATGAAGTTCGACTCGAATTGGACTTGTGACTTGGAATGCTACCCCCCAGGCCCACTGGATCAACCCCGTCAAACACCGCACCCAAACCCAAACAAAACAAGCCAAGTCAAGAGAGATAGGATGTTTCTCAAAGTTTGGGAATGGGTTCGGACTTGCCCTACAGCCTAAACCCTAAAGCCTAGACCCCACAATCTAAAGCCTAATGCATATAAAACCTAAACCTGAAAATCTAATCCCTAATCCTACACCCCAAAATCTAAAACTTAGAACATAAACCCTAAATTCTAAAAGCTAAACACTAAAATCGGGTTTAGATTCCCACGAGAACTTCAGGTTCACCGCCTGTTGTAGACCCGACACCCTAAACTTCCTAGTCCATACGATAATATATATATATATATAGATAGATAGATAGAGATATATATATATATATATATTATAAATATACACACACATATATATATATATACACACACACACATCGCCTTTCGTGACTATCGCCAGTCGGCGCTCTTTCGGAATTTATTGCCTAATCCTTCTTTATATATATGTATATATATATATATATATACATTTTTAATCTACAAAGGGTAAATCCTAAACCCTAAAGGCTAAACGGCTAAACCCTAGAGTCTAAAATTTAAAGCCTAAAGCGTACAACTTAAAGCCTAGCGCCTAAATCCTACAGCCTACACTAAAATTAAACTATCGCCTTTCGGCGCACTATCGCCTTTCGGCGCACTATCGCCTTTCGGCGCACTATCGCCTTTCGGCGCATCAATTATCGCCTTTCGGCGCATTGTATTATCGCCTTTCGGCGCAGTCTATTAATTTAAATAGTATCAGGTTGAGGTTTAGGATTGAATTTTCTAGGGTTTGGGGTTTATAGGGTTTAGGGCTTTAGGGTTTAGGGCTAACCCTCTTATCCAAAATTCGGCCCTGGCGAGCCGAGCCCCCCGGCTGAATGAGCAGCACCCGCGGCCCAGGACGGCAGCAGCTTCGTTAGGGTTCCACGGTTTAGGGTTTAGGGATTAGGTTTTAGGGCTTAATTGATGGGGTAAGCATTTAGTTGCAGCATCCTATACAAACGCAAGCCCACTGTGGTATTATAAATACCCACCAAAACCGCAAAAAAGCAAGAAAGCAAAAAAGTGGCCAAGAGGGGTGAAGGAAGGTGGACTCCGAGCCATGTGGCAAGCATATCGTGCATGGAAACAGCCACGGGGAGCAGGCCTTCGCTCAGTTATCAGTGCATGGAGGCAGTACCAGCTTTTTCAACAGAAGCAACGAGCCTTTCGCAAGGCGGGCAAGGAAGCCAAAAAGCAATGGTTCTACACTCGTCTTCAGGCCCTGCAGCAGGCTGCTCAGTCCAAGGACACGAGGCAACTGTATGCTGAAATACGCACCCTGGCTCCCAAGTCTCAGCGACTTGCTGTACAACTTCGAGACCCTCACGGCAATTTACAGGCCGCTTCTGTTCAAGCTGATCAACTGAAGGATCGCTACACCAAGCTGTACACTGCCCCCTGCTCTGAGGCACTACCCTCTCCACCTACGACCATTCAGATGCAGGTCACGGACCAGGAGGTCAGGCATGCACTACAGCTTCTGCCAGTTCACAAGGCTACTCCTCCGGGCAAAGCCACGACCTCTTTGTGGCACTGCTGTGCAGATTTGCTTGCCCCGACCTTGGCTGAACTGACTCGCGACATGGACTGCGTACCGCAACTATGGCGAGATGCTTGGTTGACGTTAGTCCCGAAAATTCCACGACCTCTGGAACCTCGTAATCTACGCCCCATCGGGCTCACCGAAGCAGGGGGCCGTGCAATTGCCCGCATAGTGCAGGGGAGACTGAGACCCCACGTCAATCGCTACCTTCTCTCCCTTCCCCAATATGCATACTTAGCTCATCGCAGTACCAGTCATGCCATACATCGCGTGCAGTCTCACTGCAGGCATGTCCAGGAAGCCTGCTCCATCCCGACCAAGCCCAAAAGCCAGGGCAATCAAGGTGGTATACAGATATCATTGGATTTGACATCCGCGTTTGACGTCCTGTCTTGGGGTTTGATCTCCAGGTCAATGGCAGCAGCGGCCCTTCCCTCGGAAGTTCAAGACTGGGTATCCAGCTGGTACAGTGAAGTTCGATACTTCGTACGGCATCTGGGTTGGGAGAAGTGCATAACCGCCTCCAGAGGCGTGCGCCAGGGATGCTTGCTGGCTCCAATTCTATGGAGTCTCTGTACAGGGTACCTTTTGACTTTTAACCATTCTCCAGCAGGACCTTACACCCAGCTGGGTAGCACATAGCATCACATGCTATGCGGACGACTATCATGCATCCGATTGTGTCAACTCCTACCGGAGCCTCGATCGAGCCACATATCGCATCGGTGCACTACTTGATCTACTTGCTGACGCATGTATGTGCATAAACCAGAAAAAGTCGGCCATCCTTCTCCGGATTCGAGGAGGATTTGCGAAGAAATGGTTAAAGCAACACAAGGTTGTATGTGACTCTGAGCCACATCTTCGCATCCGGACGCCCAAGGGCCGTACATACACCTTCCCCCTCAAGGAACACCACACGTACCTGGGGTCTCCATATCGTACCATTCCTCTGCCAAACACACGATTGCCCATCGCCTTAAAGCTGCCAATCAAACTTGGCAGAGACTAAGGAAAATCTTGGGTTCCAAAGGTAGCCTGGATGTTTGGAAGCGAGTGGAGATTTGGAAAACCACTGTGCTGCCCACCATGCTATATGGCATTGCGCCATCAGCCCCCAGTTTGCGGGACATACAACGTCTACAGCATCAGCTCACGCGACAACTTCGAGCCATCACCCACCTCTTTGCTCACCTCAGTAAAGTCTCTACCCAAGACCTCTATGCCCGATTCCAGGTTCGGAGCGTTCTGGACATACTGCACAAAGAGGCCCATGCCCTGCACGGACAGCTCTTCTCCAATACTGCTTTCGGCGACACTGTTGCACCCCAGCACGTGAAGAGTGCCCAACAGATAGCGGCGCAGCTCCAACTTTGGCAGGCACAACAATGGCTATCTTCGTCTTCTGGAGCCGACGAGGTGGACCCGGCTGCTCCCTATCAGTGCTCCCGTTGTGATCGAGCCTTTCGTAATTATCGTTTGCTGAGGGTTCACGAATCCACTGAGCATTCACAGAAAGCTCCTAAGCAGAATGAGCTCGTTTTCTGCAAGAGTCAACACAGCATTAACGGAGTACCCACCTGTCGTCTATGTCACCACTCCTTCAGACAATGGGCCAATCTCAAGCAGCACATCTGCAAGCGGAGGTGCCCGACCCTCAGAGGATATCGCAGCCAACTTCCACCTGCTAAAAAGGCCATCGCTTCTTCTTCGATGCCCATGCCAGACTTGCCAACGCCTGTCACACACGAGGCCCCCTCCAACAGCCCATTGGCGGAGGCAACTGCTGCTGCATCCACTGTGCCCTGTTCCACCGAAACTACCTCGACTTCAGACACTCCTCTAATCCACCGCTCTGAGGTCCTGCAGCTACTGAGCAGTGGCTCCTGGGTCAAACTGGCTGGTGATTCGCCTGTGCAGCAGTATCTGCTACACCACTGCCCTGTTTGCTTCCAGTGGTGTGCGGACACGACTGGTCTCAAGCACCACCTGGCTCATGCACATGCCTCTTGGCTCGAGCACAGAGCAGCTGCACAGCAACTGCTTAAGGCCTTCCGCAGCACCATCGTACTTCCATGCAGATACTGCCAGCAACTTAGGGTGAACAAGGACCGACACTACTACCAGTGTCCCGTACTGAGCATATGTGCTTTTC
Organism: Symbiodinium sp. CCMP2592; assembly: GCA_905221615.1. Lineage (NCBI taxonomy): Eukaryota > Dinophyceae > Suessiales > Symbiodiniaceae > Symbiodinium > Symbiodinium sp. CCMP2592. The sequence goes on along the minus strand of CAJNDT010005802.1, from coordinate 516,912 downwards.
TCCAAGTGTGGTATGATGACTCCGTTCACCCTCGATCAGATGGACCTAGACTCGGACGAGGCCAAATTTTTCGGGCAACCGGACCGGGAGACACTACCGCCCACCAAGCGGCAGCGTCCGGAGGGAGGCTTTTCGACATATCCGATGACCAAGGGAAAAGGCAAAGGGAAGAAAGGGAAAGGAAAGGGCAAAGCGCCGGTTCCTCCACCGACCTGGGACTACACAAATGGTTCCGACCAGTGGGACAATCCGTGGCCCACCCAAGTCACGACACCGGCAAACCATCACTACATCGGGGAGACCGAGTACTACTACCAGCAGCACATGCAGAACCTCACTCGCCTCGTGCTGCAACAGGAGCAGACAATCGCCTCCCTGAGACAGGATGTCACCCTCTACCTTTTCGTCAACACTGGTCAGGGCAGCATCGTGTCTCTGCTCCACCAAACAGCAGAGAAGTGGAGAGCCGAGAAGGAGAAAACACCATGCACTCTGACGTACTCCCTAAAGATCGCGATGTTCAAGCAGCTGATGATCGAATTGCACGGTCGCCTGGCCACAGTAGCCAAAACTCCATCGGAGGTGGAAAAAGCGAAGAAGCTCAACTGGATGGACGATCGCGGCAATTGGAGAATTCTCAAGTGGGATCCAGTCAAGATGGAGCTGCAAGTGGACGAGAATCAGCCACCGGCGAGTACAGACGATTTGCTCAAGCAGACTGTGGAAATGCGGAAAGGAATATGCGAAGAGGCATTGCATCGCTTTCGGAGCTACAAGAAGATGACGGATCAGCCTACATCGGAATGGATCCAGTTCCGCATGGAGATCTCGCTGAGGCCACTGGGAGACCCTGTCTGGTCCACACTTCAGAAGTGGATCGGCCAATCGGCGTGGCACTTGCTAGGATGCAGATTGCGGAAGGAGAGACCGCAAATCAACACCCTGGTGGATCAAGTTCGTCAGGGACTCTGACACAGAGCCGCGACCTCAGCCTCAGTCAGATCTTGAAGCTGCAACTTCACAACCCACATAATCACTGCTACATGCACACCTCCATATATACCCTCCTTTGGACGATTCTGCAACTGCAGCGCCACGGCAATTAAAGATTAGCACTCCACAAGTGCTTTGCCACCCTTATCTCTGACTCCAAACGATCTGCCTCCTCCATTCAGGTAGCTCGCCTTTTGCCTTGGAGGATGATGCTTGGGCAGTGGCCACAGATCAATCGGCAACATGACATTTGCGAGTTCCTCGGCTATCTCTTGCCTAGGTGCCTTAGCTGGCCTCCTGGCCATGAGGCTCCGAGCTGGGAGGCACGCAGATTCAGAGATGGCCACCTTAATGTGCTCGACCGAGGACCTGCCTATCTTCCCATTCCCATCCCTCTCTGCACAGGTGATACATGTCATCTGCAGTGGTGCGTGGATGCATGGCACAGGCAACCTTGCATTCATGCCCTCACTGCACCTGCACCCTACCTGTGCTTGCAGCTGCTCCGCTTTCACAATGAGGAGGGGACAATGCGGCGAGACTTACGGCCTCTCAAAGGCCATTTATCTACAGTGCACATGCCTGTCTTTCGATCTGAGAGCCTTGAACTTCGCAATGAGGTGATATGCCAACAAGCCCCATACCAGGTCGTGGCAATGGCGCTGCATTTTGGGGATGCACCAACTGAGGGGCATTACAGGGCTGTGCTGAATGGACAGCCTTTCTATGGAGCTGACAAAAGTTGGCACACCGACGATGATCGAGCTGCGCGGAGTTGCACATCAGCTGATCACGACTTGCATCGCACTGCAGCCTATGTGATTTGGCTTCGCTATGAGCCAGGTCTACGCTGAGAACGAGAAAGACGTTATACCGAGTGACTGGAAAGGTCGGTAGTGTGATGCTGGTCAATCCGACCCATCACAGATCCCACCTGAGGATCCGTCACGTTAAAGGCGTGATGCTAGCTCGCTAAGCAGACTGGAGTGTCATGCAGCGTGGGGAATGAAAATGCTACTACTACTACTACTACTACTACTACCACTACCACTACCACTACCACTACTACTACTACTACTACTACTACTACTACTACTACTACTACTACTACTACTACTACTGCTGGAATCGCTGCCTGCGATAGCAGTAGTACACATAAAGTGCCAGTAGTCATCAATCACAATGACAAGGACATTAACACGATACTGCCAGTGATGCAACATCACGATGATGTCACCAGTGTTCACCGGTTCACGCCGCATCTCAGCCCCCGGATGAGCACTCAAGCGCCATCAACCTCAAGCGCAAGCTGCCAAGACGCATTTGGCTGCCGAGCAAGATCTCGGGGGGGCGGTACCAGACTGTGACGACCTCGTGAGTGTACCTGCCGGGTCGCCGCAGTGAGTGGTTCAGAGGAGCCCAACACGCTCCGAGTCCTGCACAGGGCCTCTTGTGACCCTGTCTTAAGCCAATTGAAGTAAGCAGCCCGCTCAGCACCGTCTGCAAACAGGATGCACGGAGCAAAAACTCGTTGGAACGCAGCAATAGTTAAACGAAGCAAGGAACAACTGGATATGCGATAGCGAAGGAGTCCACACAAGTCGCAGTTGCTTGCTGCAGCAGATGCTGCAAGGACACTACAAAAGAAGTCGTTTTTGCCGAATAATCGCCGTCTGTCAACATGTAAGTTGACATGTGAAACACTTGGGATGGAGCAATTTCAGACATGCACAGACGGGCCAATGCCACATCATGAGCATCCTGCTCTTTGCTGCTCTGTGCTGAGGCAAGAACCGACTTCCGATTAAGCTTGGCTTAGACAATCTGCCGCTGATCGGCATGACGATGTCGGAAGTCGCTGGTGGTTCGGAGGGTCCCAAAGCCTCTCCTCCACTCCCTGCCCATCTTAAGGTGGTCTCTCTGCGGCGTACTTCAAAAGCGAGTTGGAAACTGTCGAAAGCCATTGAAACTTCGACACTCGGCTGCTGAGGACTAGCGGCTCGGGAAGATGGGTCGCATCTGCGACTGGCGTCTGGTTGAAGCAGAGGGCGTGCTGGTTAGCCCCTTACAGTGTATCTCGGAGTGTTGCAGTTTGCAAGAGACTTGCTGAAGTAGCCAAATGGTTCCAACAGCAAAAGACTTCGTCACGAACCGCCTCAAACATTGGCACTTTCGCATCGCCGGATGACGGCTTCAGGTTGATATACTGCTATGAGTGACAGCAACCTAAACATCGCACACTGTCTCGGCCGACTTTGGATATTGAACAACTGATGTATGTGTTCGTACATGAAATGTATAACTGTGTGAACACGTACACATGTATATCAACTAGTTGTGAAACGATGTGAACGGTTTACTTCGAAGGTGTAACTACTTCTCGCTCGCATCTCGCCGCTTCGCTGTGCCCCCGAGTGCCCGAGCAAAGCTTGCAAAAGCCATAGCCTGGTCCGACCGGGTAGCGAAGTACACTAAAGTGCAAGAATTTTCTCTGAACGCTTGAAAACCCAAGTCCGACTAGCCTGCTGGCCTGTATAGCGAACGAGGCACCGTGCAATGGCTTTGGGGGTCTGGCATCGTGTGGCATTGAGCTTTGGCTGCAGGTTGAGGGCCAGCATGTGCTGGTTCTTGATGGACGAGCGCTACGGGTTCATTTTTCGCATAGAAAAGACTAGAAGTCAGGTTTGTACCCTTGCCTCGGTTGTTCGACTCTAGAGGAAGGCTTTACAGCTTTGCAAGGCCAATCCGGTTGTACGGCTCAGGCGGCAGTGTCTCCGAACCACGCGGCTTCATTCCTGCCTGGCTTGCTTCACGGCTGCTGAGGCAAGGAGAAGGGCACCGTCTGTGAGAACAAGCACAACAACTGATGACAACAAGTGGCTGTTCAAAGAATTCCACTGTCAAATGTAAAAGTACCCCTGCCCGTGACTCCCTGAACCTTCCGGTAGATGTCGTCTAGCAAGGCAACGTTCCGCACGGTGTCCGCTGGGCCCTTGTTCAAGTAGGCCCATGGCATGCCCATGTTCCTCGACATGAGAAACCCACAGGTGGAGGTTGACAGAACTTGTAGTCCCATCATGTCCCATCCACATCGAATATACGTCCCGCTACGTGGAAGGGAGAGATCTTGGAGCAACGCTACGTGGAAGGGAGAGATCTTGGAGCAATTGGGATTCTTCTGCTTTCTGCACGATTTGCCATGAAAGTGCAGGCTTTTGCATGGAGGGGGTCACATTGTCAGGAGCAGCTTCGTGAGATTGTCGCAAACCGCATGCTCTCGGAGTTCCGGATCTCGCGATGGCTCCTAGTGTTGGATACGATGAGCAGAAGCCTGGGACGGGCTAGTGAGCTGCAGAAGAGCCTTGAAGGCAAGTTAGCCACCAGCCTTCTTTTTCACCAGGGCGCTGTCCACGCTCTTGGTGAAAGACTTCGTCTACGAAGGACATGAGCTGGTAGTAGAAAGTATCGCCTCAATTGACGCCATCCTAGGCATCTTAGGTTCAAAGCAGCTTTCGTCTGCACTACCGTGAGGAGGACTGCAGCTCAGTCACGGTTCACGGCATTGTCCACCCTTTCCACATAAGTTTCGCCACTCCTCAGCTGAGTAGCTTCCAAAGACCCTTAAATGCCGGCTGTTGCTGGTTTGGGGAGCACTCGCAAGATGACATAGGTAGGGTCAGCCGTGTCAGATAGCCTGGTCAGAACAATGCTCGAACAAGTCGGCATGGCATCGATGGAAGCTCTGAAGCAGTAGCCGACTAGGTCGTGCTGGTGCTGGTGATCATGCTGCCGCTGGTGGTGGCGATGACACAGCAGTAGCAGTGGTCGCACTTAGAAAGCCCTCTAGATGCCAGCTGAGGATCTCTGCAAATTGCTCTAGCGCAATCTCGTTGGAGCTTTTCCCCTGGCCGGTGAACCATTCCCGTACACCTGCATCATCTGCCACTTGTGTCGACTGAAGTGCAATCCGCTCGCTTTCGGGGAGCCGGTCCAACTTTCTCGAAGATACGTTCACGAGGATAGCCAGGACACGACCAGAATTACTTTTTGCGCATAGTTTGCCGTGATGCTATGCTTGCCACATCAAGTCCGCCCTGTCTCCCATTCCCCAGGATCAGCGTTGCTCCACTATGCTGGCTGAGCTCAGGGCGGATGATGCCATCAGTGCCCGAAATCGTGAACTTCCTCACGCAAGTTGCACCGCGCCAGCAGCATGAAAGTAAAAGCAGTAGAGTAGCAGTGCTAGTGGTAGTCGCAGTAGTAGCAGCAGCAGTAGCAGTGGCAGAGGCAGTGGCAGTAGCAACTAGTGGCAGGTAGTTCCAGAAGTAATTCTAGAAGTACCTGTAGGGGTAGCTGCAGCAGAAACAAGAGCAAAGGCGGCAGAGGTATCGGCGGCTCTCATTCCAGAACAAGCGATATCACAATCGCAATGCTGTTTCAGATGGCGGGAATCATCAGGAACAGCATGAACTGCAAACATCTTCTTACCAACTCCAACAGGCACCAGAAGCTGCCAGACCCGAGGATTCTGTACACTTGTGACCCTAGCACGAGTTCGATCAGGGCGGTGGAGTTTGGACGTTTGGCAACAGCTCTTCAGAGCAGTTAGGGTGGCTTTGCAGGGTCCAAAACTGTTGATAGCTGCCGGCGCGTGTCCTGGGAATCAATGGCTAGCAAGACGGAATCGTATGGTGGGCGGATTCGAGCTGCTTAGAGTTTGCGTTCCGTTACAAAAACAGACATCCGAACGGCCGCAGGTCGTCCCACTCCCCGTCTCGGCTTCAACCAAATGTAGATCTCAGCGACTCCCGCAGCTCCGCAGGAGTCAGAAGGGCCAGAATGACTGTTCTCTGCCCTAAAAGCCCCTGGAATCCTCTCAACGTCCTGTTCAGACGTGCTGTCACTGCGAAGAAGACCCAAAATGACCCAAATCAAAAAATGTACACGGTTTGGCAACTCGAAAGAACCTTCTCGCCAATGTCAAGAACAGGCTCGTCGGCGATTTGGCCATCTGGGGAAGAATGGAACATCCGATGTGAGCACCCGCACCGCCTCCACGTCTGCTCTTTTCGCTTTGCAGCATTGTGGCTTCAGGCTACAGCTTTGCAGGGATCACTCGGGTCGATGTGGCAGGAACTTAATGCATTGTTTCGGTATGCGCTCTACAGCATGAAATAAAGTTCAGATGTGTTCCAGCAGAAGTTTCCGAACGAATGCAGAATCGGTCGGGTTTTGGCACTCGCCGTCGTTGGACCAGAAGTCTTCTAGGCGTGGCAGTACCAGGACAATGGACGCATGTTCGTCTTCCAAGTTGTCGCCCTGAAACAGCGAGTCTAGCAACTCGACTGACCTGTGTTTACAGCGACAGGGTTCAGGACTGGACAAGCATTTATTGTTTAAGCCCCAGCAGTCCCACTTCAATCCACTCCGAGCCGCTTTGGAAGCGAAGGTTGCAACTCATGGCTGCATCGACCCCCGGGTCGTCGGGCCTGCAGCTTACAACAGCGCCAACGGGGCAAGGAACTTCATTCGTAGCATGGACACTCTCAGAACTGACATTTCAAGTCGATCATTCAAGTCCGAAAAACATGCGCTGCACTCGGCATAGGTCTTAGATGCTTCTCACCACAAGTACTGCATCTGTGAAAGGCTCTGCAAGAGTTGCTGCGAGTCCATGTGGGTGTAGATTGGCATCGATACGGGCTGATATTCCTGACAAGTTGCGACTGCTGGGCCTGAGTGTCAGAAGATGTCAGAAGCAGTCAAGGCCAAAAGCAAGCGTTCGAATGCTTGGAGATTCTGACGTCGCATCATCGAACATTCAGACGACAGACAGCCGTTGGGAGCTTCTCTTGGCGGTCGCTAAATTGGTCACAAGTCCGCGGTTTAGGTTCTGGCTTGCCAAGACCCGTAAGTTTTCGGGGCCAGTTCTTGTCCAGGCGTCCGTCGCACTGATTACCATGGGCTCGTCTCCACTCAGAGCACGCACGATGGCCACTCCGTGCACACCGACGCCCATCAGCGCACCAGTCTTGGAGCAAACAACCTTGCCTCAGGAGGAAGCCGACTTCCGTGGGAGCAATCCCCAACTGTAACTGCCAACTTCAATGTATGCCCCGCAGTATGAGCCGCCAGTAGCAGTATTGTCTGCGAAAGAACACGATTCGCTTCGGCTTCTTATCTTGGGTTTCTGTGACAAGCCTGGCCAAACGCACTGTGGATGTGACACCGGCAACCCTGTCCCAGACCGACGTCCTATTGATCTCCAAGACGCCTTGGAGTGAGTGACCCACGGGCATGTCCAGGTCGATGTACTCCAGAGTCCCTCTTGGAGTGTTGCTGTTGGGTTGTGGGAGGCTCAACCGAGATTTGGGGTTTCGGGCCTTGTCCTTTCATCAAGTCCCACTGCTCGCTAGGCTGTTTGACCATGCCCGGGTTTCCATGTGACTTCTGATGCGAAAACCCCACGGCCCAATCATTCTGTGACGAGGCCGTCGCAAGCGAGCAGCGATGACGAACGGACGATACGATGCAGAGTTATCAACTAGAGCTAAGAACATTCAATGCCCTCGATTGACAGTTTCGAAAGGTGAGTTGATCGTGCAGCACGTCCGGCTAGATTCCAACACCTGCCTGAACTGTGAACTCTAGGTGGTTTCGCTCTAAACTTGCGACGCTGCTTCTTCAAGTGCAGCCGGGTCCAGCCAAAAACAAAGGCCAGTCTTTCTGCGGGCCTATCTTCCCCTCCAGGATCATCTGCCGAACTCGCTTGGTCACGGGGTGGCATGTAGGATGTGTGCCCTCCAAAAGGACGCGGCCTCCGTCCTGGCAATGCAGAGCTGACCCTCGCCCCCGGACTTGGAGCTCGCCTGAAGATCCCCAAGGAGCCCCCAACTGCCTGAAGTCTCATCAAGTCATTTATGCGCCGCTCGAGCCTGAAACCAACCAAGTGTGATAAGAGCTCTTGACAAGCTGGGCATGATCCCTCCATAAAAGCAGTCCCTTCGAGTCAATCTGACAGGCCATAGAGCTGCCGCATCCAAACTATGCATCGTGCTCGACCGAGCAAACGCACACCATCATCAAGTTGCGTACGATGACGTCACCCCGAACGCAGTGCGCTCCTACTCAGGCTGATGCTGGGTTCATGTCCGCACCTCTGCAGCCCTCTGCACAATGACGGCCTCACGGCCGTTTAGCACCTGACTTCCAGTCCGAAAGATTGCTTTGGAACTAAGATGACAGGGGCGGTCCGAAGCCTTGGGGTGGGAAGTCCAAAGCAACGCCCCATGCGAGATCGCAAGGCGGCGTATGACAGCCGACAGCCTCCTGCGTTGCATGAAACTACATTCAATCCTGTAATCCTGCTGTCAAGGCACCGACGGAGTCTCGCAAAGCACGTGCTTCCCTGCTTGAATGGCTTTGACGGTCCAGTGACACCGATGAGCTGCTGGTAGAACGTTGTATACCTAAGCTGTTTTTTGGAGCCGCTTTTACCTTGATACTTGCATGCTCTTCGGGACCTGTAGAGGTCCGCCGAAGCCCGCCAGACAGCCCCACCGCCGAAGCTGAAGCAAAACTCACTAACGTTACGAGAACACTTACAAGCGCTTCCAGACTGAGTTGCGGCGTCCACTGTAGGATCAGACAGCAGCTCCTTAGCGTCGGCAGCAGACATGCGGGCAGCATTCAAAGGTCGAAAGCGACAATTATGCCCAAATCATAAGTCTGTGGTCTCCGAGCTGTTTCACAGAAAGTTGTCCAGACGAGTAGACGATACTCCTTTTTGATACTCTGGCCTCGAAGCTAGCGTAGGCCTTGGCAATGCCCCAATCCTGGAGCAACAGTTTGGAGTTTCTTCGGAAGGCTGCAGCCGAGCACTGAAGCCGCGGACATGCAGCAAACAAAGAACCAGGACTTACTCACACCCTTGACTCACTGACAAACTCACCCATGATCACTCTCTCGACTGCACCGCTCACAGTGTAGAATATTCAAAGCAGAAAACAAAATGCTTGCGAAAAACCAACGGACAAAGCCGAGCAAAGTGGGGCGGGTTTCGACGGATAGATGGACAAAAAACAATACATCTGGGTTCGCCTTCTTTGCGCCATCTCCTTGCTGACAAGCCATACGTTGGACAGCAGCTCCGTCGCTCTTCGAAAGAAAACGGCTGGAACATCATCGGAACACGGGGTGACTTCCAGGCACTCGCGCCCAACGCTCTTAAAGCTGCTGGGCTGTAGCACTGGAGGGTCACCAAAGACGTCATGGCTGTCCACTACTCCGCCGTGCAGAGCCAAAGAACAGATCCCTGTAAACAAAATCTGGATCTGAGGGGAAAACCATTAAACTCATTGACCAGGTCCGTCAACAAAGAGTCGTCGGCACAGTTGCCGGACCCATCGGCCACGCGGACTTTCTGCGGCAAGTAGGACACGAGCCGGCACGTTCTTGAGAGGAAAGGAACCAACGAGCGATGCACTCCTCGTGAAAGACGTGGCCACACAGCAGCAAGGCAACCTGAGGGAATCGATGTCTTATCTGGGAGATCCAAGATGGCAAGCTCGGTTCGTTGGGGGAGGAACCGTTTTCGATCATGCACATATTGTGACCGCATGGCGGCATTTCATGTTCCTGACTACCGGAATCTGGAGCTTCTCCATGGAAGCACAAGAAATGATCATTCCAGAGCTTCGGAAAATCCACGCAAAGTGAAAGCCAAGGAAACAGGAGAAGGACAGCTAGGAGCGTGACCGTTTGGGGAGACATGGGGCAGGTACAACTCCACATGATTCATCAAGGACGATCTGCCCGAACCTTGCTGTCGTTGGTGAAGTCTTCCAAGCAACAGAGGCAAGTCTGCTGTGCTGCAGCGTCCACTTTGATCTGGTGAGACACCGCTGCTCCACAGTTCACCTTTCCTGGAGTCACTGCAGCGAAGGGAACCAACACCCGACTTGGGGCAGGGAACTTTCAGTATTCAGCCTACGCTACCAGCATCAAAGTTCCGTTCACCTGCAATACCCAGCGAGGTATCGGTCTACTATCTCTCACGCCATGAAGCGGCACAATCGAAGCCAAGTAGCCTTCGTTTTGGCCGCCACGGCCCAAGGTGACCTTGCGGAACACGAGGCTTCCAGCAGGGAGCTTTCCAAACTCGCAGGCGGCCATGACGCAAACACAGTCCTCACGGAGAGTCGAAAGTTGAAAGTGCCACTCTGATTCACCTGGCGGATTTAGCGGCACTGCCATGACATGGTGTGGGGAGGCTGGGAAATTGCTTAGACCTACCGCTGGTCCTTCTTCATTGGGCGTGTGGCCGTGACAGGCCGGTCTCCAGCTGCCACGGTCACGGGAACCTCGCCTTGCCTGAAAGGACGAACTTCTCGTAGAAAAAAACATCTGATCACAGCCGTCAGAGTCATCACCAGTACCAGGACTGTGTGGACGACCAGGAGCGTCCAACTCGTTGATCCATTTGCTATTGCTATCAGCACGGTCACCAGGTTTGCGAGCAGCGGGACGAGAAGAATAATCGCCAGCACCTTCACGATCCAGATGCATCGCATCGCTGTCTGCGAAGTAGTGACTCGAAGGAACAGAAAGCAATGCAAAGGCCTATCAATGCTATGCACCGGTTATGCAGGTCGGCTTAGGCCTTCCGAGGTTACAGCTGGGATCCAAAGCCTAGTAGTGTCTCCTTGTTGCTGTCTCCCCGAGTGCCAAAATGGCTGCATCCAGGCATGCCTTACCCTGACACATGCCACTTGCAGCGAAAGGCCGATAGATTCAGCCTCACACTGCGAACACTGCGCTTCACGTCAGCATGGAGCTATCCAAAAGCCAGCATTACAAGCTCAGGAAGCCTCATGGACCCAGTCCTTGCTGGCCGTTTCCGCCTCCGCCTTCTGTAGGGAGGCCAGGCCAACAATGTTGATCCTGTTTACTATACATTGAAGGTGTCTGAAACTCTGCGTTGTTTGGGGTTTGGGATGGCTTTGGGGCTTGAGGATGTACCAGATAGGCCCGTGAGGCCAAAGCGCTTGGAATTTGGACTACGTTAGGCCGTTAGGCCATTGGCTTGGCTTTGCATGCGCTGTCCTCTTGCTTGAAACCTATAAGCACAACCAGAATCAGTGTGTTGAGCTGGTGTCGCTCTCCAACAGGAGTATCGGAAGATAGGCGTTCTGCATCGAGTTCAACGCTGCAGTGATGATCCCTGAGAGTTGTAAGTGTTGCCTTTGCATCACACTGCCAAACATCGCGTCCTGGCGGCCAAATCTGGGTTTTGTCTCAGCGGCTGTAGTACCGAGAATGGCACATTCCTGGGGACAGTTGGCATGTGAATCCAGAACCGTATCTCCAACTCAAGACGACGTAGCAGTCAAACTCACACAGCTGGACTTGAATTCCGCACGACGACTTCTCCAAACGCAGAGTTTTGATTGAGCGTTTTGATGGTCATCAAGGTACACTTGCTTGAGCCTGGGTTCAGGTTACGCACTATGGGCTGGGTGTAGGAGGCAGGAAACTTTGGCTATCCCCATGACAACATGCAACTGGTTGCAGATGGACATCGTACTCACTGCAATCGAAGTTTCATCATAGGAATCACATGAATTCGGCAACATGGCTTGAAAATGATCAACCCGTGAAAGAGGCCTTGCTGCCCCGAGGATGCCAACTCCGAGTTTGCGCTCCGACATTGCACGTGCCTCGCGGGATGTGCGTGGGTGGGAGACAATGAATGGGGCGATGGACAGGACGGTGATCGTCATACCCTATATGATCAGGCTTGTCGACACCTTCTGTCGTCGATCTCTGGTCTTGTTGTTGAAATATGGATGTGTGATCAAAAGCATCTTCATGGATGCTGCATCCCGACAGCTGCCTTATCCTTGCCGCGACTCACCGGAGAAAGGAAGTAATGCACTAGGTCATTAGGGCTCCACATTTGTTCCATGAAAATGCTGGTGGGGGACGATTGGCTCACGTCGCAGATAAACTACAGTACTCAATTGCGAAACAATCGGGCCCGTGGAAGGCACACAGAACTTGTCCAGTGCCACCGAAGTCCTGGCACGTCAATGAGAGACTGCATACAGGCAAAGAGCCCGAATCTTCCTGGATGCAACGCTAAACTGCTAAACTTACCAAGCAGAAGCACTCCGTTCACAGCCTTCACCAAGGGCGGTGGAGCTGCAACGTGTGAAGCTTGAAGCCGAAATGCAGGCGATGAGCCGTGGACTAGGATGGCCTGGGTCTTCCGGGCCTCTGGCCGTTGAGCCAACTTTCTCAGTGTTTCATGGTGCTGCAGACTCCGTGATTCGTTTGAAGTGCACGCCACTGGACCCGTTTCATAGACACAAGCTTACAAGCGACTCCCAAGACCGAGGCGTGAAATGATACGGCTAACCAGGCCATTCTGGGTTCAGGGAGACACGAGAATCACCAGCACACGATGGCGTTTTTTTCGTCGCTGGCCCAATCTACCGACAAGTAGACGAACGTCCATAGCCCCACCCCAAACGGATGCATAGAAGCGGTGCAAGGAGCCGATAGACAACACAGTCCGACCCTACTATGCCTGCTTTGTCTCTTCGTCTGCACAGTGGCCCGCACCATCTTGAATGCACTCTTGTACAAGAACAAGATACACAACGCCTGCAACTGATGCAAAGCTTCGTGAAATAAAGAGCCTTTTAACCTGGCTCGCTTGAGCCTTTCGGAAGTGAATTTTGTGCATCGTTACTGGTGCTCGACCCCTTCTCGCTGTTCAACGCCGACAGGTTCCCTGACAATAGCCGGACCGGTTCGTCCGCTGCACTGCCTGTTCCAAAGTAGCGATCACCAAAATTCCCAATCCCTGGTAGGACAGTTCCATTTCCATCGACGCCGTCATCGATCTCCGTTGTGATCACCTACAGGGTCTGCGCAGGCATCAGTGAAAGACCTTCTTCTGACGTGTCTTTTGCCAGCCATACGCAGGCGCTCAGTTCCCTTCAGCCCTCAAGGGGGCGAAGTTCTTGTCGGCATGGGTGTTGTGCTGAAAGCAGCTACAAGTATCTGGAATCTACTGCAGCCTATTTGCTTCAGGTCGATGGAATTCCCAAACCCCGGGATATCGATTCTGAAACGTACCTGGGTCCTGTAAACCTCGAAGTTACCGAAAGAGGAAGCAGCGACCTTGACTCCCGGAAACTTCTTGCACACCCGCTGGATGCCCTCAGGTGCCGCAATGAGCGTGATCAAGATGATCTTGTCCTGCATATTGTCGGAAAGAAACTTGGACGACGCCGGATTGAGGGGCAGCATGAGGACTTGCGTCAAATGTTGTCAAGGTGTGAAAGCCGAAACGACCTTTGCGAGAATTCACACCCTAGGAATTCGATTGCACTTCCAGTCCAGCTGCTTGCGACAACATCTAGGCCTAGGACCTGGCAGCAGGAGCGGCTCAGACTTCTGATGTCGTCGATGAGAGTTCAAGTTGCAGCCGCAAGATCAAAACGGCACACCGGCAAGCAACGAGTCCTCGCGGACGCTCCGAAGCTCGGTGAGCACTTTGATGGCCGCAGCGCAGGACTGGCCTGAAAGCCAAGTCAGGGCGCTTTTGGGTCTCCAAGGCTACAGGGCCCTCCCTCGTAGACCTGAAGCCAGAATCGGATCCATCAGTAGCACGTGGCGATCTCCGATGTCGAAGGGCAGCTTCTCATAGAGCAAATGCAAGCTCCTGCCAAAGTCGCTGGAGTTTATTTGGCTTATACCGAACTCAGCGGCAGATCGGCCGGATGGATGCTCTAGCATGCGATGTGGAAGAACTGTTGCAGAGCTTCGGCTTGAACGGCTATGGAACATCCGCCTCTCTGCTGTTATCTTGCATATGCACTTCTGCAACACTGCCTTGCAGGTGGCAGGGACTATGTGGGACACCTTCCGTTTTCACAGCAGAAACTGGTCGATCCGCGCGTTACTGAACGAGCTGGAGTTTGAAACGAAGCCCTGGCATTCAAGGCATCTGTCCTGTCAGTGGCCACCCGGTCGATGAGGATCTTGCCGATCTTTACGCCAATGCAGCACGTGCGCAGTGCATTTTCCATGGCTTCCCCGGAGCGGATAATCGAGACACCGCAGATCTTCCGAGAGAAGGTGAGGCCATGATAGCTCTCACCTACCTTACAGCTTCCGCGCTTTTAGTAATTGAAGTGGGCTCGGGGCAGCTTCGGAGGCCACGGAGCGGGCGAGCTCGCTTCTGACCCTAAGGAACTTTTAACTGCCCAGCTGCCGGGGTGGTGACTTCGGCCTCCGAAAAGGGCAGGTATCCAAGTGCCTGCTCCACAACGAGCCGGATCAGCCGGTCAGCATAGAATACCTGAGTCTCAAGTATCTTGCATGGCCCTGACTGTGTTGGGGAAGATTCCAAGTAACACAAATCGCAGCCAGGCGCAAACTCCTGACGTGGGGTAGCACGCGATCGGATCTTTGTGTGCATCCCACGGGTCTGCATCGTGGCTGGCATCACGTGCAGATTTGTGTAGATACGGCGCAGGTCATGCATCCCCAGCTTGGAGCGTATGTTCTGCGTGATGAGGTCAACGGCCACATCATTGTTTTCCCTCCACGGGATTATGATGTCAGCATTGTTTTTGCTCGGAAGAATGTACCTCTCGAAGGACGGCTTTACAAAGCGAGTGTATTGTCGAATGACGCCTTCGACATCTCGTCCCCGCTCCACGGTGTCGCGCTTGATCCTTCGCGCAAGCCGGACGTCGTCGTCTGTGTCCACAAAGATTTTCATGTTACAGAGCCCCAGTGTTTCCTTGAGGTGAAGGACGAGAATGCCCTCCAAAATAACGACGTCACAGGGGGAAACTGTGCGAACTTGATGGGCGGAGCGGCTACTTGTGACGAAGTCGTACACGGGAACGTGTGCATATTTCCCGTCCCGCAAGTTCTCCAAACACTTCACAAGCTCACCGACATCAAAGGAAGCAGGCTCGTCAAAATTCACATCGCTGATGTTGGCCTAGGCTTTGTGGTCCCAAATTCTACACGGATCTAGCACTTGGAGAGGGGGGCCGCAGAAGGAAAGCGGTGCCACGGAACGGCCAAGCATCGCATTCTTGAGGGCTCAGGTCCCTGTAAAACTCATCAAGGCTGATCAGGGCAACTCGCTGGTCGCCTGTTTACGAGACTTGTGGCAGCCGAAGCCTAAACATGAATTTAGGTTTCCGAAAGCTATCAAGAAAAGGCAGGAATGATTCTTCCGTCTAGCAAGCCTAGTGCTTGCATGAGCATTTGGCACACCGTCGTCTTCCCGCTGGCAGTACCACCCGCGATGCCGATGATGAATGCCTGAAACTTCGAGGCCTTGGCAGTGCTCTCCGACATTCTTTGCGTGACCGCTGCAAGCTTGTCAAGTTCGTCGGACTGGTAGATTACCTCTTCTGACCCGGCGGTAAACTTCGAGCTGTTCCTCGAAGGTGCTTCGACCTCAGGCAGCTGTGCAACGCCGCAGAAGCTTGGCATGTACGACGACTAAAAACGGCAACAACGACGACGGCGACGACCCGTAAGTCACCATCACCACCTCTGCCAACACAATGATCGAATACACACGAAGGGTCATGATAACCCAAGCAGCAGTACCAGTATTTCTGCAATAGTTGACTTGTGAAACTGATCGTAACACAAATCCGAGTACATATATCAGATATTGTTCTCATATATGCAGTAAAATTGTAGTAACTGCACAGGTCCGGAAGTCGTTAGCCCTGCCATGGCCTCGCCCTGGGCCTCAGCAAATTTCACACTCTGCAGATGAGTGCCAGAGTTCATGGCCCATGGCAGACCACCGACTTGGACTAGAATATGGTTTCAGTTTAGTTTTGCGACTTGGGATAGGGCGTTTCATGGCATTTCTGTTGCTGCGATCCGCAAGAAGTCACTGCTAACATACACTCACTTCAATGCCCTCAAAACCTCGAGTATGTATGCCCTACCTCACCAGACTGCAATGCTTCGTGGAGCTGAAAATACGACCTAGTTTCTACTGCCTACATATGCTCACACTCTAGAACAAGTAGAACTGAGCACATGACCGTCCCAATTGGCCCCCGGTCCCGTCCATCCCCACGAAAGCCGGGCAGATTCGGGCCAACAAGCTGGCTTGACAGACACTCGGATGTGAGCGCTAATGTCCACGACAGCCACACGGAAGCGAGCCTAAGCACAGGCGGCGCAGCTGACACCATGACTGACATCAGCACAACCGTCAGTGGCATTAACAACCAGAGCAGCACAATCGCAGCGATGATGACGACGATGATGACGATGGCGATGAATATGACAATGCTGATGGGGATGATGATTCAATGATGACGACGACACGTCATCATCGACAGCATCATCTTGACCACCCCTATACCCAAACCATATTCATCATCAATTATCCTCCTCCTCCTCCTCCTCCTCCGCCTCCTCCTCATCACCATCATCATGCACTCTGCATGCAGGTGGAGCCGTGCGTTTGCGAATCCGAGGTCTTGATGAGTCGTGCAGCATGAACCAGGCCGCCTTGCGAGGATGCTCTACCTTGACGTCGGCCTGTCGCTGAGATAAGCGAGGAACCTGCTCAGCGACCTCATGCTAAGATGCGCGGTTTGCATGTCGAAACTCGAGTTCTGAAGGCAAAACCCAAGTGAGTTTCAGCTCAGCACTTCGAGCCCTTAGAGTCAACTCCTCAAGACCCCTTGCACCAGCAAGAATTCCCAGCAGATCCTCACCCATCCCCGTTTTGTCTGCCAGTGCAAGACACCTCTGTGAATGTGCCGATGAAGGGAGCTACAGGCACAGTGTAGCAGCACAAAGTAAACTGAACGGAACATGCGCTGCAGCTGTAAGATGCTCCGCCTCATAAGCAGGATCTGTGAAAGTCCGAGACGAGCAGAGCAGGCTGAAAACACCGATGACTGTTGCATTGTCGGCGAAGGCAACGAATTCTTCTCTATTCGCGCAGTCGGCACTTGGAGCATTTCATCCGTTTGAAGGGGCCCCCACAGTGCCCCGATCGACGAGACCAGCGCTGTAAACTACCAAGCAAGTTTGCGTGCTGCTGAAATTGCTAGTCTACGGTTTTTGGCAAGGATCAAATGCATGGGGACAGGGCATTCTCACGACGAAAATAAACCAACCGACTAGAAGGCAGCCAAGGTTTCTTATTACCATCCATGCACATCTGAAACGAATGGCTTAAGGGAGGACGGCTCAACTCTTGGCGGTCTTTGTTTCCAATGGTGACCAGGCCCATCAGACGAAGTAGCCACACAGGGGGTCGCTTGCAGTTGCTCTCTTATGCACGTTACATCCCAACCAGGCCCGAATGCTCCCGAAATTGAGAAAACTCCTCGGGAAGGCCGAACCACAAGCTCCGGCCACGAAGATCTGCACCGGAGTTAAGGCTTAAGAGTGGAGGTTTTAAGCACCTTGGTCCTTCAACGATGGGAGAGAACCAGAAACCGTGTATCAAACGGTACGGCAACACCGAGACACTTCCCTGCTGCGACTGCCTCCTCACAAGCCTGCCATGCCCTTGATCCGGCTCAAGTCATCCTGAACCTGGCATAGTAACTCTCTGAAGCCTTTTGTCAGCTTTGCTCGAATTGAGCCGAAGGTTTGTTGTGGCTTCGTACAAAAGGCACTTCGGAACTCTCAAATGCAGTAGTCGACCAGCTGTTGCCTCATGCGATGTGTCTATTTATCCATCCGTGTGGGTATTCCGTCTAACAGTTTAACAAGTATGCAAACTGCCAGCGGTGAAGCCCGCCACGCTGCCGCTGCCCAAAGCAAGGCTTCCACTGCAGTGAAATACACGCGGCCCTGAATGCTATCCAGCATCCCACTTGGCATGCAAATCATCTTCAGTTCCCACCTCGCGCAAGTGCCGCTTCATGTCGCGAATTTCTTTGGAGAAGGCTGTCCCGGCCTCCGACAGTTCAGCCGCAGGGCCGACGATAAAGTGAATCTTGTTTAACTGCAGCAGGCTTCAATCGCCGAAGCACAAACCTCCAGAAGCAAAGTCTAACCCTGCGAGCCCTTGAAACCAAGAGCCGTAGTTCTGACTGGGCCCGCTGGGTGATAGATCGAAGTCTCGGCCGTCGACCGCGCTGACGACCACCTGCATCTTCTTCAACTCTGCCTTCTCCTGAAAGGGCCGACTTTCGGGCGAAGCTGCCCTCAATCTTTGCGGAAGAAG
The DNA here is from genome assembly GCA_905221615.1 of Symbiodinium sp. CCMP2592. Classification (NCBI taxonomy): domain Eukaryota; class Dinophyceae; order Suessiales; family Symbiodiniaceae; genus Symbiodinium; species Symbiodinium sp. CCMP2592. The sequence continues at coordinate 498,665 of CAJNDT010005802.1, read as the reverse complement.
TGCACTGGGAGTGTCTGTCAAGTTGGGCAGCCGCTCTTTCAATGGGGAATTTCTACTCCCACAAATGCTAACCTCGGCAGCTGACTAGCTTCGCCGTATGGTCGAACTTCAAGCAGTGGGCTGTTCCAAAATTCACTTGTACCATTGATTTCCTGGCAGAGCCCTCAAAGGCTGTGATGAAGCACTTTGCTACGATGCTTTTCTTTCGCCTCGGGCTTTTGTCAATCTTGCCTTCCCTCGGCGGGTGGGTTGTCGTTAGGCGAGATCTTAAAAAATAGGAATCAAACAAATCAGATCCATGATGCTAGCGACAGTGAAAAGCAGAGTCCTGCACGGACCGCGACCAAAATGCCAAGAACACAAAAGACGAGTGACCATACAAAACAACCCATGACTTCCTGCGGTCGCAAGATAACAACCGGTTTATAAGAATCTCTTCATCGGGGATAGATGCTGCTCGTTGTTGCGAAAATAAAGCCTACCCCTTCTGTTTGACTCGACAATCCCCGATCCCAACTCCAACAACCCTTCTACCAGGTTCAGAACAAACAAGAAGACACATAATAAATTAGCTGCTTTTTCTTAGCACTTTCCAACCTGCCTCTGGCGCCATGCCTGCGACCACCGACCCGGTTAAAGAGGCCGCAACTGAACCCACCTGGAGACATGCGGACTTGGGACGTCAAGGTTCTGGTCAGCCTCTGTGACATTCACGCACAAGCATGTCCGGTCTTTAGAAGACGAGACTGCGCGTCACGAAACATATGGGGTTCGGCGGATTGCACTAGCATGCAGCAGTCTACATCTATCTATCTATATATATATATATGTACACATACACACTTACATCTGTACACAGAAACATACACATGTGCGTACAGATACAATTATACATATGTACATATGTGCATGTACACTCATATATGCATATACAGACATACCTGATGCAGGGCTGCTGTGCCCCCCTCCCCAACCCACCCCACGGTCTTCTTGGCTGACCTCGGCCGTGGGCGGGCCGGAGGTCCGGGGTGGGGGGGGGGATTACCATTGGCATTTGGGTGGGGGAATTAGTTTGATTTAGTTTGTATGTTTCTTGCTCGGGTTTAAAGCAACGAGCAGAGCAGCTTCTCGGTCCCCCCCAAAAAACAAGGATTTTCTTGTTTCCCCATCTTGCTTCACACAGCGATGCCCTTTGGCGCATTGGCCACATAGAGGAGGTCGCTGAAGAACTTGCGCAAGATTCCCCCAGTATGGACGAGGGAACATAGCCTTCAGGGCTTTGTGCGAGACCATATCCGGTCGGAGGTAGCAGATGGCAGTGTTCTCCGCACGCCACCACAGCCGTCGATCACCATGGGCTCCGTACTCGACTATGTCGCACGGCACAGCATTCGGCGCGCAGACACAAAGTATCACGAAGTACTGCCCCAGGACGATGGCGCGAATCTCAGAAGGCACGACGTGGATGATTTCCATTGGTTTCACCTTACCGAGGTCAGATGATTTCGTGAAAGAAGAAGGGCGGAGCCAGGGCTCGCAAAGTCTTTGGACCTCGGTTGGTTTGAACCGCTCACGGCTTCAACCAATATGGCTACAAAATGCTACAAACAGTCATTCTCTTTTTTCTGCCGGGCTTCGGGGTCGCGTGCGACCCGCAGGCACTTGACCCGCCCGACCACGTTTTTTGTTCATTGAGTGGTCGGCTTTGGGGTACTCCAGACGACGGCAACGAACTACGTGGTAGGCCCTGGCAAGCTCCCAGTCCACGAAATGTCGATCGAACGCTCAACATAGAAACACCCCCCGCCCCTAAAGCATCCCGTGTGTTCATCTCGGAGGAAGATCGCCCATGGATTTGCCAGCGACAAACCGCCATCCCTAATACTGCACAACACACTACATCATAGACTCTCTGTCTCTCTGCCTTCCTTCCGTCCTAGGGCAACGTCCGCGCGATTCCGCGCGAACGGACCCGTGCCGAGGCACGCCCTTTCCGTCCTTTACGGTGGAAAAAGGGCTTTGGGGCTAGTGCGGGAGCGCTCCTCTGTCGGGACCCTCGGTAACCCTGAACCGTGCCGAGTCCCGGCCTCATGGCCGCGCCCTGTAAGGCTAGACACCACTAGAATCCGGTGGTGTGCAGCCTCCCCCTGTGTTTGTGAAAGCAACAATGCTAACAGCAGGACGATACAGCATCATCAGTGTGGTACTATGCTGGGGGCTGCTGTTGCGGGTGCGCGCACCCCCGTCCGGAAGCAAAAACGAAGCAGGTAAACGTGTGGTCACAAGTACTGGTGAGTTCCCCGTTTCTTTGGCATCTTATGTTCTCGCAATTTTGTTATATTTTGTTAAGGGGTGCACTCGCCAGCTGGGAAGAAACTCTGGAATAGAGACATGACGACACAAATATCTGCATTTTCCCTTGGTGCACTTCTCTCGCGGCGTCTGGAGTGAAGCGTGTCGAGAAGGCTCTCAGGCGGTGGCTCACTGGACGGTTGGCAGGACTCGCCCCGCTCTTCTTTGGCCTAACCCCGGTCGTCTGTGGTGCTTGTTTCCCAACTCCCCCGAATTGGTTCCGAGAAAGGCTGGCGTGACGCCCCTTCAGGATGTAGTGTTCCTTACTCGCGACAACACCCGCAAGGCAGTCGGCCCTGGGCTCCGTCACCACGAACCCGCTTGTTGCTCGAGGTTCCAATGCCTCCGGCGCAGTGAACTCGTTGCCCAAGTTTTCCGGCCTCGTCTGGACTGCACGGCACTTGTGTTTCCAGCGAAACGTTGCTTTGAACAACCGTCGTTTTGCAAAATGTGCTTTATCTACCAGAAACGCTTCTTGTGCGCAGTTAGCTAGGTGCACCGACAAGCGAGCCGGCTGCGTAAACCAATTTCCCCAGTCCGCCGTACACCCCAGCGGTTGGGTTGAAGGGACTGGAGACCACCTTTGAACATAAAAGATTATCGGTTTCACTGCATTTTCCATGTATGGTGCGTAAGGCAATTCGCCCCCAATGGCCTGGAAGCTTGCGCACCTGAACAGTGGCAGACGGGTATCGTGTATGGCTCCGGGGGGGCCGGGTCTGAGCCGAAATAACTCTCTTCTTCACCAGGTCACGGGCGGCGATTTAAACCCCCCGGCCTCATGGGCCCCCCATCTGTTCTGGGGCGTTTGGAGGAGTGTGAAAGTTGATTGATTTCCCCCGACAAGAAAGCGAAAATAACTCTCTCTGTCTCTGTCTCTCTGTCTCTCTGTCTCTCTGTCTCTCTGTCTCTCTGTCTCTCTGTCTCTCTGTCTCTCTGTCTCTCTCTCTCTCTCTCTCTCTCCCTCTCTGTCTGCTAAACGACACGAGCCCAATGATGTACCTAATGGTCATGATGAATTTTATGAATGCTAAGATGCCGAATGGCATTGGCTCAAGAGTGGACAGATCGGCTCGCGGTCACAAAGAAATCAGAAAGCGTCACCCTCAGGGCCCGGTTTTGTCGTATTCGTAAAAAACAGAATTTTAGGTGCTGTCTTAAAAAAATATCACAATTAAAAGAACGGCCCTGAACGGCGTTTGATAAAGAAAGAACGTGGAGCTTATACGGGAAGAAAGGCCTGCCTTCCACCCATTGTGCTCTTGCCTATGGCTTTTGGGAAGGGGGCAGGGGGGCGAGGCCAAAACAAAAAACAAAAAAAAAAAACAGTATTTTATTTGTTTATTTCTTTTTCTTTTGGCTTCGCTGCCTTCCCCCCCTCCCCCCCGCTCTAGGCTAGGGAGCCGGAGCCCTTAAGCTTGGACCCAGACCGGAAGGGCTTGTGCGTTTCCGAAAATTTAAAGCACGCGAATCTTTTAGGTTTCGGATTTGGGCAAGATCCATAACAAAGAAGGACACTGCGCGCAAGGCTTGTTTCTTGTCATTTGTAAACTTAGCAAACTTATCAAGGTTGTCCTTCTACATATCATATGACATTCGTATATCCCCTCACATACCTAGCCTATGTATATATGCATATGTGTACGTCAAAGTGTTTATATATATATATATATATGAATGTATCACATCACAATGCTTGTGTCTCCATGTGTATATATGGTATGATGTGGCATCCCCAAAAAATGTGCATATATATATACACATGCATAAATACATACATATATATATATATACACATACATACATCGATACACGAATACATACATACATAGATACATACATATACATACACATTTATTTTCGCATGTGCATATGCATCCACAGAAAAACGGTGTACCTACATACATATACACACGCATTCATATATACATACATATATATATACACAAAAACACATAAAAACACATATACATATATACATATAGACATATATACATATATACATATATACATATATACATATAGACATATATGTATGCATAGATGGATGACATATGTGCATACTTGCTTAAATTATTTCTATGAACTTCAGGCCTGTATGTTCAGATGCAGTCATTGGCATTGATTCTGTTACATATGCAAAATTGGTGGATGATGGCTCGAAAATATATGTATATCTTCGTGACAGTATTGTGCATTCACAAATCAAAGCATAGGCTATGATAAGGTCAGCGCGCAGAAATACTTACATGCTAACCGCCAAATACATTGGGGATGGACTGTTTTCATGTCTTGCAGCGTTGGCGTGTTCAACCGGAACATTCGTTTCTGTGTGTGTGTTTTATTGCAGGGGATCCTCAGAATAGATAATATTGATTCTCAGAACTGATGACAAGCACTCGCGCAGTCTCTAATACTAAATAAAGCGTGCAGAAGACGACCCAATCCGTCAGAAAGAAAGGATGGGCATCCCGGAATGAAAGATGATTCTGCCACTCCCGAAAGCATAGCTATACCATGGGACTACTATTCTCATTATATTCGCGCAATACTATATTGACATGTAAGTCCCCAGATAGACATGTGCAGAAATATACAGGTTCATGTGGGGCATGAGGTTGAAATATTTGCAAAGGGTCCCCCTTTGCCCCTTGCACGGGTAGTGTGTTTCGATGGAAACACTCGTATTTAGAGCGTATTGATCATGGTTTTCAGGGGAAGCAATCAGGTTGTTCATTTCCAAATACTGATGACGGGCATTCCAATAATGCACATACCCTACCACTACATGAATGATAGGTGACAGACCCATCCATTCGTATGAGATATACAATCCACTTCTCAGAAAAGAAGATGATGGGTGATGGGTGTCCGGAACTCTGAGGGAAACTCTGAGGGATAAGCCTGTACCCATAAACCCTGCTCTAACAAGGCATCGCCAAGAAGAATACGTTCATCCCTGAGGCTGTGGATGATTCGGTTTCTGGAGATGCGGAAGACGGGTTCCTAAGAACCCCGAGCCCTAATCCGAGAAAGTGATGTAGAAAATAAAACAAATTCAATTTTCGTATTCCCAGAAGTAGGAAGTAGGGATTTATGTCGCGAGAAGCCCAAATCTTTATAGTTTGTATCATATGTCGGACTCAGTACCTGTGAAAGAGATGATGAACACTAACCCGGCAAAAAAAACCATGACTGGCTTCTGAAAGACTCAAAATCATGTAAGTTGAGCAACAAACCAAAAATTCCCAAAGAGCATAGCAGGCTTCAGTTCATAATGACGAACAGGTGCAACCGGTTCCAAGCCATCCCGACACTATGATGACAAATGATGGATGTTCAACTCCCAACAAGATGATTTGATAGCCTATAGATTCTGGTGAGATATGATACACGCTGCAGTTAAGGTTTCCAGCCAAAAAAAACCAATAAAGAAGAATACATCCGTTAAATTTCAATAAATTTTGAATGCTGCCGAGCTCCAAGACGGTGATTAGGCTTCCATAACCCAAAACTCTCTTCTATAGGTTGGATGGTAAAACCCGAAACCTCCAAAGAAAATAAGAGGCATCATATCATACATGCGCCAACTGTAAGTGGAGATATGACGGTTGATAAACCTGCATCCATAGCCGTTGCTGCTGGGTCATGGAAATCCGCAATTCACTGCAGAGAAAGATGGTTGAGAACCCAATGTTCCCAAGAGATGACGGGCGGCAAAGCTTCAATAATATTCATTTACCCTTCACAAAATAGCTTCAAAAGCAAAATCAAAACCCAATTGGAAGTATTTTATCCTAAACTCAAAGCAGAACTTGATGAACAAGTTTACAGGCTTCCTTTTCCCAACCATAATATAGGATTAAAGGCGCTCCATATGCAATCCCCTCTCTCCGACAAAAAAAAATTTCTAAAAGAAAAGATCTCTTCGGTCCCACAGTCTGACAATTCTGATTGAGGTATATGGTATAGACCCAAACCCGAAAGGATACGATGGGGGTACCTTTAGACGTGCTGTGGCATCAAAACAACCAAACTCTAGTGGGCATAATGAGATCTAAACCCGAAGCCTCAATAGGAGATGATAGGACACCGAAATATAAGATGATCGCAAGTACATCCAAAACCTGAAGTGAAGACGCAGCTTGTATAGCATTTGCATTATAGTATACTGGTATGAATATTCACTTTCATATTGTGACCGTGTCCATAACAGTGCCGCTGCATGTGTGCATATGTATTTCGTACTGATATGAAAATCAAGTAAAGTATACTAAAACCTGAAAAACGCTAGTTTACTCGAGAACAGCGGGCCCTCACGCCGACGCACAATCAAAGAAATCTCTGCTTGAACGTGACTGTGGAGTTTTGATGATCTTGGTTGCTCGGGTAGTCCTGATTGTACGGTTGAATTTTGCATGGTAGCGGACCTTCGGCTCCAGGATCAAGGACTGAGACAGCGACAGAACGGAGTTTGGAACCCGAGGGATTGGCGGAGAGATCAAAGTGTTCCCGCTACCAGTGTATCATGGAGAAATGGGAAGACTCGTCGTGGCACCTGAAGCGATGTGTAGGCTACTGTGTAGGACTGTACAAACCACTGGCTAAACTGCTGATGGGCAATGATGAGGGATCCAATCGAAGGATCACTGCTGATTTGTGTGAAGCATTCAATGTTCAGCAGGACCGCACGCAGAATGACCAGCTTTCACTGTTCTCTAGGCAACCGGCTTATATGTTGGCGCAAATCACTGATGGTGCCACGCGAGCGATTTTACGCAATGGGGACACGCAGAATGGATTCGAGATTTGGCGCAGACTGCCCAATCAGTTCTCACTGCCAGAGCGAGCGAGATCCGCGAACCTTTTGAATGAGATCATTGGTTTTCGCTTAAGGAGTCTGTGCCGTGTGGTAAGAATGATCATGCTTACGAAGGACAAGCCGAGATGGATGTAGGAGCACTGAAAGGAAAGACAGGACAGTGGAAAGGCAAAGGATACAAACGAGGTAAAGGAATGTACCAGACGAAAGGAAAAGGATACAAGGGCAAAGGAATGTACAAAGGAAAAGGAATGAAAGGAGAAGATAAAGGACAAGGATGCTTTCTGTGTGGCGACCCAAGCCACTGGAGCAAGAAGCGACTGGAAGCAATGGAGTCCAGACGATTGGTCTCAGGATGACTGGTCTTGGGATGAAGGTGACTGGAATGGTGAGTGGATTGGTTCTCTTGATGATTGATCCGGTGACTGGTCTTGGTACGAGGACGACTGCTGGAGTCCAACAGAGGCTCAGCAGCAGAGCTCGAATGGTGCCGCGAGCTCAGGTTCGAATGTCTCTCAGGACACCGCCAGACTGAATGCCACAGAATGGTTCAGCTGTGACTATCGAATCGTCGGACCAGAGTGCGCCCAAGTCTTCAAGGACTGTTTGGGGGCAAAGCCCGGACTGACGACAAACTTGTTCGTTGGAGTGTGCTTGTTGATTGGTGCGCTGAGTTCCGGAGTGCCCCCAATGTCAATGCCGGCTCCGAGTGTGCCAAACTTTTGCGCAAATGCCCAAAAATGATCCGATAGGTTTTGACGACAGCTTGATTGAGTTTCACATGCAAGCAGGACTGGTCGACAAAACTTGGATACTGTTCGACAGTGGAGCTTGCGCGAAGTGTTGTCCTGAACGGTTTGCGCCGGATTACCCCGGGTTGCCGTTGAACGAGAGTGCGCCCTCACTGCGGAGCTTGTCTGGGAAGACACTGGGTGTGCAAGGTCGGAAGATTGTTCAGCTTGACTGCGGCAATGGCCACTCGTTGAGTGTTCAGGTATGTGTGCACTGGCATACCGCTTCCACTGGTCAGTGTCGCCCGACTGTTGTTGCAGGACTTCTGGACTGTGATGGCGAAAGACTATCGTGCATTGATTAACCCGACTGGCAATCCTGTCCCCGTTGTGCTTGACACCGACTGTCACCCCTTATGCCATGGCGAATGCGGCAAGGTTGGCAGCAATGTGTCTGACAGAAGTACTGTCGGGAATGGAGCAAGACCTTGCCCTGGAGTTGCATGGAGTGTCGGACGTGCATGACTGTTCGATCGACCACCTCTGCCAGATTGGTGCCTTGTTTGCAGCAGCCCAGGCAATGAAGGCTTCCGATGGTTCCCGTTGGGACACCTGGGAAGTGCATGAAACTGAGCTGAAGTTGGTTCGCATGTGAAAGTGTGGGAAGATGAGATGTTGGACCCTCGGATCAAACTGGCAAACAAAATGCCGGCACAAGTGACAAGTGTCACGCATGACTCGCGAGCGAATGAAACACAAAAGATACCGAGATGGTTCGACTGTCACTTTCAGAGAGGCGAATTTCTTGACACTGACGAATACCAGGCAGCGGGATGAGAAGGATGGCGAGGACGAGTTGAGTTTGTACTGACGCACGAACCGCAGCGGGAGCGTGCGCAAAAGAGCGCGCTCCGTCCATATGATCCACAGGTTGGCAAACCGCCACCTCAGCAAGCGAATGCTGAAATTGTGGAAATGGAGACAGAATCGGTCTCCAAGAACTGAGCCAAGAATGTTATTGAGCCTGAGGAGTTGGATCGCCGTGTGAGAGTGAGTCGAAATGTTGAGGAGCATGAGCTTGAGAATTCACTTCCTCAACATGGTCAGAAAATGAAGGAGTTGTTGTTGTGACTGTTCAGTCTCGAGGATCCTGAGACTGCAGCTCCGAGGACTGAAGTTGGATAGGAACGCACCATGAATGGCGTGATTGCTACTTCCGTCCGCAAGATTCAAAGTCTCGTTGTTGGTGGAATGTTGAGTGATCATTTGTGGGGTGATAGGTACACAATGTTCTTTGACTCGGGTGTGATCCCAAGATGATAGATACTGGCCGTCAAAATGAATGGGCAGACATCGAGATGCCTCATGGATCAGTGAAGAAATGTGAGGATTCAAGGAGTCCCGCTGGACACAAGTGGACTGGATACACATTGTTTGTGCCGCATGATTGCCCTACTGCTGGCGAGAATGCCGAGCAGGAGACTGAGGACAGGAGTGCATTCTCAGAAAGTGAGCGTCGACTGCACGAACTGACTCATCTCCCGATCTCCCTTGCAGGGATTGGTGTGAACACTGAGTGAAGTCAAAGTCACGCAGTGAAGAAGACTGATCGCCAACCGGTGATCCGGATAGACTTCTCCTTCATGGCGACGGAGGATGACCTTCCGAAGTGCACGGTTTTCAATGCCACAGATTTCCAGACTGGATATTCAATGGCTGCTGCGCTGCCGTCGACAGGAAGTGCTGAAAAATATGGAGCCGGACGGAGGGAGTTTGTGTTTGATATTGGTAATTCGGGCTTTGGGGCTTGTTGACAAGGAGGCACCACTGAAGACAACGGCGTGTGACCTGTGCAAGATGATCGGTGGATTGTCAATGCGTGCAGCACCGACTGGACACTCCCAAGAGGCAAGGAAGTGTTGGGAAATCCCAACGAAGACTGCGTGGGCAACTGAGAGCACTGCTTGCTCAAGTGGAAGAGTCGATTGGCTTGAAGTTGAGTTCGGAATCGCCAATGTTCACATAGGCGGTTAAACGTGCACAATGGCTGACGAACCGCTACATGGTTGGCACTAGACTGCCTGCAATCGCAGATGGAATCGCGATTATGGCGGAGCACTGTGCATGTTTGGCGAATTGATGGATGCGACAGTGCCTTGGAGCAGCAAAATGCGTGTTCCTAAGGCTGGACTGCAATGGTTCACTGGCGTGTGCCTTCATTTGCGGAAGTCAGAAAAGCCCCCAGCCGTGCTTGCTCCGGAGCATGGCTCATTGCGCAAGTCAATGTTTGCGGTGTTGGAAAGGACACTGTTGCCGATTGGGTGATCCTTGGGAATGCAAGTGGTGTCTTCAAGGTTCGGACCGTGGAGCGATGAGCTCTGTCATGAAAATGATCTCCACGCCTTGGCAGCCTCGTGAGACGGAGTTGAGTCGACTGCGATTGTAGTGCCGCCAGATCTGGGAGTGGAAGGCAGAGTGAAGCCTCCTCCTGGATTGGAGCGTGTTGAGGAGGAAGTTGAAGAGAATGTTGAGCTTGAAGACATGGTCATGGCACCTGGCAAAATTGAAAGTGTGACTGGGAAAGAGCTGTTGCTCCAGGATGGCACTGATCGGGCTCCTTCCGAGATGGATCATGAGGCACCTGAGGCGACTGGTGACGCGCTGAGGAAGAGTGCGAGTGGGCCGCCGACGAAGCAAATGAGAATCTCTGCTGTGCATCGCATGATAGCCGGAGTGCTCCCTGGTTGTAAAAGCCTTGCTTTGATCGTTGGAGTTGACGAAGTTGTCGGCAAGGATGGCGCAAAGAGTTGTGACTTGTGTGTGACGAAGTGGAGATTGAGGACTGCACCCAGGAACAGATTGATGAGGCTCTTGACTGTCGATGGGTCAAGGTCTGGAAGGCTGAGAATGAATTGAGGTGCAGAGGGCTTGTCCGTGGATGTTTCCAGAATGTTGAAAAGAGTGAAGAGGACAACTTGCTTGCGTCGACACTGTCAATGCGACTGTTGTTGTGCATGGCGACGGCAACAAACCGGGGCATCGCATTGGGTGATGTCAGCACTGCCTTCTTGCACGCATTGATGACTGAAGACGTGTTCATCTGGCCGCCGAAGAAATTCTATCCAGATGGCATATGCCTTTGACGATTGAAGAAGGCGATGTATGGCCTTCGGCAGGCGCCACGACTGTGGAAAAGCATTACAGAAACAATGACGACGAAATTGGGATTTCGGCGATGCAAGAGTTACCCGAATCTGTACTGTCATGAATCGGGCCGATTTTATGTGCTTGCGTATGTCGATGACCTGTTGGTCGTAGGGATCGACGAAATGCGGAAATCGTTCATGAGCACTCAGTGTGCAGGACTGCTGTTGGCAAGTGCTTTGGCTTCCACTGGTAAGGGTTGATGTTGCCTATGCGACGAAAGAGTTGAGTCAGGATGTGACTGCCCCGACAATGTGTGTGCTGTGCCGCAACGAAGGAGCTTTTGTCGACTTCGCCGAAGGTCAGCTGTGTGCGCTATCCCCGTCCCCCGCCAGTCATCGGCTTGCTTGCCAGAGTACAGCTGCACTACACCCTTCTCGGAGATGTGCTGGACTTCATTCAAGATCACCTCTTGGAGGAGTATGATGAAGGTGGAGTTAAAGGGCTGAATTCGTCCATGTCGGAGGTCGCACAGAAGTGTTAGCACGGCATCTGGTTTAAGCCCGCCAACATTCCAGCTGATCACATGCAGTTCCCCGAAGTCCTGCTTGTCCTCGGGGTGAAACTCTGTCGCAGTGGGTCAGTTGAGGGGCTTTCGGAGCTCGTCCCACCTCTCGGTGAGAGTACTCTCCGTGACGCCCAGCTGTCTTGCCAAAGTAGCGAGGTGGATCCATCCCACACCGGCCGTGGCTGCTCCTGTGGTGCTGTGCTAACGGCAGACGCGAAGCGCGTACCATTGTACCAAAGGTTCCCCGTGCCGAACTCAACATCGAGGGTCCCCCGGTTGCCCACGGTCTCAAGTACCAGACGTTTGGCCTTCCCGGCAAACTGTGCACGACGTCGTCGCTCAGGTGTTTCACTCATGGCTGCGCAAAAATATCGTTCCCCGCCTTCAGGACGTTGCCCAGTCACGATTCGAGCTGTGAGGATGGCCTTGAATAAGTCGCGGATGCGGCTGCGGTAGTCCTGGTCGCGTTCCCCAAGCCGCGGAGCAATGGGGGGACAATGGCAACCCCGCGTCTGATGCCAGGAACGAAAGCATCGTCCATGTCCAGGTCGAGTTCAAGATCGGCAACATGCTGTTTCACCAGGCGAAGTCTTTCTTCAGCACTTCGGTCTGCATCATATCCCCCCCATGACAACGGCCGGCTTTGCTGCACTTTCGTTCCCCCCGCTCCCCACGGTTGTTCTGGTACGTCCCCCGGAAAAGGTGGCCGAGGCAAATTTGCCTTCCAAGAGCTCCAGGCGTGTGCGAATGTCGGTATAGTTCGCACCAACTTCTTTGACCGATGTCTCCATGGCACAGTGTCGAGTGGTCATGACGTCGAACAAGTCCGTAGAGCGAGTCACGTGTTCTTGCAACTGCTGTTCTACCTGTCCCACGCGAGTCCCCAGTCCTTCCAGTCCTTGTTGCAGGCAGCGTCTGCTGGTTCACGAGCAATGCTTGTCCCAGCAGGGCCAGGGTGAGGGGTTGGTTCCCCGCGTCCGAACCGTTGACCGCTTCTGACTCACGGGCTCGCTTGGCTTGTCCGAAGGCATTGATGGGAGCAGTGGTTGTGTTCTCACCTGTCTGCTTGGCATTCGTGGATTCTCCTCCAAAGGCCATCGGAACTTTGCAATCTTGTCGGGGTCGCTGAAGTATCACGATCAGGTAAATCACAAAGTCCCCCGCCCACCTTCACGGTGCGGAGAAGCTGGTAAGCCCCGGACAGGTCCTGTAGGCTCGCCGATTGCCCCCTCGACGCTGGCGAGGAAGTCCCGAAAGAGCAGCGCGAGGCCACCGATGTGCTTTGTACGTTCCTATGTCCCCCTTCCGAGCGGCAAAGGTGTAGACAAGTAGTGCTGCAAGCTGGTACGTGTAGTAGAGGTCGCACACGGGGTTATGGAGAGGCGGTGCGCAGTCCCTCCTCTCACTCTAGCCCTTCGGTTGGGGGCCCCCTGACTGTCTGGGGCTCGGGCCTTGAACCACTCGCGGCTTGAGCCAAAATGGCTATCTCTCTCTCTCTCTCTCTCTCTCTCTCTCTCTCTCTCTCTCTTTGTTTGGATGTGTCGCAAGCCCAGCAGGCGAAGAAAGTGGCATATTAAGGAAGGTGCAGGGGGAACTTGGTATCATTTTGCGAAAGGTCGCACGCCTCGGAGAGCCGCTCGGAGCCAGCATCGGAGCGCGGCGACGGGGGCTCCCGGTGTGGCCAGCCTGTGGAAGGTGCCGGAAAACCCAAGCTGGAACTGTCTACTTCTGCTGTATCTCATCTCGAATATTCATGAAGCTTTCTCCGAATGCTTCCAGCCTCGATCGTCCAGGCCGCCAGTGCCACTGAGGCTTGCCACGCCTTCCTCTCGTAAAGCCTTTACCTGGTCAGCATGAGTTCAGGGGCTGAAGGGCCTGACAGCTTGTCTGGGGACTTGCATCACGTTCCTCCCAACGAAATTGTTATGATGGCGGTTGCACAGCTTCGCACTCAACCTAGATCGTCGCAATATGAGCCTGACTGCAAACTTGCTGCACATTCTGGGATGGGACCTTGTCTCTGCAACGCCAATTGGCCCGCAAAGACCGCATGTGGCTCTCTGCTCGCAAAGTCGTAGTTCAACAGACCTACTGTAGCCGTAGCTGCCGCAGCTGTCACACGACGAGAACCCACATGAGTCTCTTCTCCCGCCTGCTGTCGGAGCTCCTTTATCCTTAGCCGTTATGGTCGAAACAGCTGTTCTCGGGGCTCATGAAGGGGCCACAGAAGGAGCCTGGAACGTGCTACATATTCTTTCGTAAAAGCGCAGCTGGCTAGATCTTCTACGGTGGAGAACTGGATTGTTGTTGGGTTTGCAGCTTGGAGGACTGCTTACAGTTCATCTGATTGCAGGCATCTTCTGAAGTGAAACTTGTCTGCACATTCTGCAAGTTTACTTGACGTTTACATCCCCACCGTGGCTTTGACACAGCCCAGCAGCTGCTTATTGAAGTTCGCGCCTGCAGCAGCGACCAAGGCTTTGACCTGACTTCCGTGTATGTTCGGCGAACCCATGCTTCATACCGGTCTGCACGACAAAGGTGCGGCCTGCGGTTATAGGCTTGCCATTGCGAGGTTTACACTTCACTCGGGTCACCAGTGTCCACAGCGTGCCGGTGCTACAAAATTTTGGAATTCGTCGAGAGGGATGGCTGTAGACTTTCCAGCACTGCTACACTCTAGATGCTGCTGTTCCAGTGCTTGTGATGCACAGCTAATTATGCTCATGCAATGCTGTTGGCCTTGATGTCGCAGCTGTCTTCTGAACTTTGTGGTCCAGTTAGAGTGAGTGCCCGAGGATTCTTTTCACTGTCGGGGATCAAGGGTGCTTATGCCAGAAAGGGCGCAGACGTGTAAAGAATGACTGGAAATGCAACTACCCAAGTGGAGACTGCCAGCAGACTTCGTAACTCTTGGTTCGTGACATGACAGGCCGCAGAAATCTGGCAGCCGTGCTCAAATCTCGCACCAGCTTTTGAGTCTGACATCCCACACATGGCGACATTAGCTACGAAATTGACCTATGCAACACGATTCTGTTCTACCAGTAGGCTCTCAACATAAGTCTTTCCACCCAATTCACGGCCAACTACGAAGCGGACATGGGAGGCTGACCTAAAATCATCCTCAAGCCACCAAGGACATCGGCCTTCTGAAGTTCGCTGGTGGCGATCTCGCTGTCGCCGGCCTTTCAAGGGAGTTGCTGAAACGCTGAACGCCAAAGTGTCTCGGCCACCACACACTGTATTCACGCAAAGCCTGGGCTGTACGGCATCATGTGCACTCGCTCTGTTCAAAACTGCTTGGCCTTTGGATTTACTCTTCTCGATGATCCCAGCCATCCATCCGAAACTCAATCCACAAGCCTGGGGTGCAAGTGTAGCGTTGGCCTGTGCCCGTGTCTATGCGGCTTTGTAGAAGGCAGGCTCCGTGGCCTGCACTTTCTTGCGGAGCTCTGCGTCGGAGGAGCGCCTCAGAGCCTACGCTTTTTTCTTTTCCGCCTGTGTTTGGCGGTCCTCTCGATGCAGGTTAATGACTCGTTAAGACTTGAAAAACATTGTAGCTTCCCAAGAGCCTGTCATGTTGTGTGCGTAGGTTTGATCGGAGCTGTCGAAACACTCACTCGGCTTCGATGGCGACAGAAGACGCGAAAAGTGGAGCTTGCAATTCCAGAGCCGCATCTGAAAGCGTTCCTCAGCAAGAACGATTATGACCAACTCTCAAACGACAGAACTCGAGAGAAAGACCCGGTCTGCAACTAAAACTGCCATGGGAAACTTACACCGGCAGTCTCTGGGCAGCAGGCGAGAGCTCAGCTCGCAGCGCCTGCAACAAACTGATGATTCGCAGATTTGGCGAGCTCAAGCATCAGAAGTACACTGCAGATCTTCCGAGCCTGCGTTAGTTATGTTATTATGTTAAAGTTATGTTGGACTGTTCTCTGTCTAGACCAACAACGTCGATGTGCTTTGATCCTCGGAGCACAAGCAGACTCCGGTCGGGCGGTGCCTAGGGTGTCATTGCAAAAGGATTAGGACATGGGCTCCGCCCGACTCATATTTCTTGGTTGAATGAATACAAGCAATGAGCTGATGCTGATGAGCCAAGCCTCGGCATGTTGCTGGACATCCCGCTGCAGTGTGGCCACCTGTACGTGATTCGGTCGCAGCGGCAACGGCGGCACAAACATCGATTGGTTGAATCTCAGACCACGAGAGCTGTAGATATTGGCCGCGGTGGGTCGTGGGTCTGGGGGAGCAGGGCCGAGTTGGATGTTCTTGGGACCAAGGTTTGCTTCGGCCTGAAAGGGAGTGAAGCCGCGGCTGGATTGCCGGGTTTGCTACAGAAAATGTGGACATCCACGGGACGTGGCACTGCGCCACCCTCAGCACGTTCGCCGAATTGGGGCTCCGGCCTTTTCTTGCAGCGTCTGCTGCATGGAGTCAGTCTTGGCCAGCTCAGATGTCAGCCTATGCACTGAGACAACGGAAAACTTGGGAATTGTTCGGAGACACACGCAGACACTGACACAGACACAGACGAGACGGACACAGACGACTCAGACACAGACACAGCCACAGACACACACACACACACACACACAGACACAGACACAGACACAGACACGCACACACACGCACGCACACACACACACAGACAGACAGACAGACAGACAGACAGACAGACAGACAGACAGACAGACAGACAGAGAGAGACACAGACACACACACACACAGAGACACACCCACACACATTCAAACGACAGCATGCGTGCTCAACGCGAAGCCACTACGCTACGTGCTTGTTGTATGCTTGCACGGTGAGAGGACAGACAAAGAGTTGCAACCAAGAGATCTGAGAGCTGACAATTACACTGTCACATTGTTACACAACGCCTTGAAAGCCTTCGTGTAGGATATTGCTTGATGTCCTTCTAACGAAGCCTTACCTGACTTGATGTCAACGTCATTCTGGATGTAGCATCCCTTCTGCCTCTATCGGGAGTCCATTGAAGCTCCGGCACTTCGTCTTCACATATGGTCTTTGATTCAAGCATCTTGCCGGCAGTCTCGCCTTGTTATGCCCAAAGCCAACCCCTCCAGAACTCGATGCACATCAATATGTTTCAACACAGAGGCAAACTGCTGCTTTGCTGCAAACTGTGACGATCAACTCATGCATGTTTGGAACGCCCCAGGCGCACCTTGTCTCTGCTGCACGCAGCTGATCGCGCGCCTCCTTTCAAAAGCTCCATCAACTCTGGAAATCATTTGTGACCAAAAGCGACAGGGAGACAGATATCCATATCTGTATATGTAGATATATACATATATAACATGTGTATGTGTATTTATATACACATATACATATACACACCCATACCCTTCCGCCGGATGCTTGTTCGAGAAGGCTATTCAGGACCATTCAGGCAGGCTCAGCGTTTGCAATAGGCATTCGTAGGTGAGCCCTGCAAGCTGCCTGGTCCACCACTGCCTTCTGGTCAATCTTGGAACTGAGTGCCTGCAGGCTTGGATCTTCCGAAACGAGCGGTTTCAACCTGGTGTGGTGTTGCACGGAATCACGGTAATGCAGAAGTAGCCGTTGAAGAACACGGCAGCATACCAATGCCGTATCGTGGTACATTCGAGAAACGTTGAAACAGTCGCTCTTGAGTCTGCATGATTTCCGACTACCAGCTGGAGAGGCGGACCTCTTTCAGCTCTCGGCTCCCCTCCACAGGCATGTGTATATTTGTATGTGTGTAGGCATGCGTGTGCGTATACACGTAAGTTTGCATATGAGCATACTCATACATGTCTACATATCCCTTTACGGAAATACATCCTTGTATGCATCCGTCCATACATACACACATTCTCATGCAGAAACATGTGCATGTGCATAAAGGATATCTGAACACTAGTAGATAACCTAACGCTAACCTGTGTTCGAAAAACGACTAGAAACGGCAATGGGAATCAAATGATCAGGAACACAGAGCAACGACACCACACAAGCACGCACTATACATCCCGTCCATACTGTTCGAGACTGGCACAAGACCTCCGTCAAAGCGATCATGCAATTTCCAGATCTGTTAACGAAAACCTTTTCGTGCCTTCCACTGCGCCAGCGTGGGAACGCTGCCAGAGTCTGCCTTCCTCTGCAGCGATGCAGAGATCTCCTGAAATTGCAAAGATAGAGTTGCGAGCTGCTTTACGTCACCAGTCTCACTACGATCTGGGAGCAACGTTCACTTCAAAGTTGCCAAAGCCAATGCCCCCCGAATCATCTGTGGAGGTCCTGCAGCCGCACCAGAGTGCTTACAGCATTCTGCTCGTTCCGCCGAGCTACCTCCACGGCGACAGTCTCGCGCAGATCCTGCACACAACTTCGTAGCTGTAGTTAACCGTTCATGTGTTCAGAGGTACCAAAGAGAAGGAAGCAAGGAGAGATGCGCGCCGTGTCTCAAGAGGGAGTCTCTCTTGTCTGGCCAGTCATTCCCTGCAGAGAACGCACCATCTATTCTAAATCCTTGCCTCGGACGGACAAGGCCTCACAAAGCCTGGGGCGTGCAAACGCGCCTTCCCAACGAGGTCCTGCAACTCCTTGCATGCCATGATTACTTGATTGTCGTGGGGCTGTTTCGGGAGCATGAAATTCACGAAGGTTCGTGCCGTCAAAACCGTGAAGTCAAGGGAACGGAGATGAGGACGGTCACTTCAATACTCCAGACACTTGCACGAAGCCTTGGTCTGGGCACAGAAAACATCCCATTACCCTCTGAAGAACTGCAGGGAATCTCACCAGGATCTGGGTACCTTCGTCTCACCACAAATTTGGTGAATGCGCAACGCCGTACCACAGTCTGACAGTAGACGTTGAGACTCTCGTTTTGGGAGGGATTCACAAAAATCGTTGCCACACCCTTGATCCACAGCGTATCCCCGCGATGCCTGCAGCCTGAGCTGATGCTGCTCTGTTGTGTTCTGCAGAGAACGCAAAAGAGGCGAGACGTGGCACTCGAAGTACTCCGAGCACAGTCCTGCACGAAAAATCTTGTCAGGGCAGCGAGCCAAAGTCGCTTCGACTCTTGTATCTCCGCAGCTACATGTTGCTCACCGTTAAAGTAGAGTCGGACTATGGCAAGTCGGGCGCAACCGAGGTCCGTGCATCATTCGGAGCCTGACGTTGCGGGCCTCAAATGCTCTAATAATCTAACCTAATGCACCTCGACTCCAAACCTGGAAACACAGCAGACTCCTCAGGTCCTCGAACAGCTACGCTCAGGTCCACAGTGGTCCGCCTCTCGGCCTCCTCGCGGATCGGTTGCGATAGGAAGGCCTTATCCATCGTCCCGCCTACCCTGACCTCGGAGATTTCCTGAACCTACCACTGCACCCCTTGCACTTCGTCTGCTGAGAACAAGGGAAGGCTCAGCCATAATGGAAATTGTGCCCCGCTAGGGCTCTGGAGCTGCAAAAAGCCGACATGACGCCCCCACAAACAACCAATCAGTACCCAGATGATAAGCAAAAGAAGCTTTGGACGGCATGGTCGTTCACGATGGCGGAAAACCTAAGAAAACCGAAGAACACTAGAAGTTCTTCCCATGGTTGGCATGTGCTGCAAGCTTCTATCCAGCCGAGTGGCGTAAGGAACAGGATGACTCGCACCCAGAAAGGGCAACTTTCACATCAATCCATCAATGCATTCCTTGCTGTACACTGTACAAACCAGACGTAGGCGTAGAACGGTGCTGTGTTGCTCCAACCCGGAACCCAAGGCCACACCTCGCTGTCAGCATCGCCGTCGCCTCGCAAGTTCAGAGCTATTGGAAAAGGTGATTTGTCGGATCTAAACTGTCAAATCAGGACCCCTTGGGCCGTGCTCGACTGTATCACTATCGACCATCTGCGGACACTCGATCATAACCCTTCTAGGAGCCGGGTCCTCCTGGCGCTAAACGGCTAGGACCTAGAACACCGGAATCACAACAACCGCTACACATGCGATCTCTTGATGGAACTTCTTTCAAACTCCATGCTTTGGCAAGTTTCACAAAACTCTCGACTCCAGCTTGCAGTGCTTCCAAGAAGCCGATGAAGTAGCTCATTTCGTGGTCGGGCCGATTGTACCACTCCGTAAGCGTTGCTTTCCCCTCGCGATCCTGGTGGCACTGCAATTTGTGCCGGCAGCCGTGCTCACAGCATGCGGCAAACCTTGAAGCTCATTTGTTTCCCGGTGAAGCTGAACTCAAATGAACTCTTGAACTTCTGTTGTTATGACGCCAACGACAGAATGCCATGTGGCTCCACGTGCCGAGGAAACCAACACCGGAGGACCATCGGGCAATATGACGACTTGTCCGGTAGATCAGTCCTATGCACCATGCAGTCAGAAAAATTTTTCCGGCCTTACCACGAAACTAAACAAGGTTCTAGCCCAGGCTGCGCCTTCCCCAAACGAACTGTCTTGGCCGCCACGAGAGGGGATGCTTCCGCCTGTGGTGAAGCTGGCGCAGCATACTTCGTGAAACACGATATTCCTTGTGTGTCTGTGACAAAGTACTGCTGGCCCAACCATGGTCACCGACGGACGATCGAGTGCGGCTAGGAAGACCAAAAGCACCGAGTTCGGCAGGCCCGCCGATTGCCTCAGGGGCCATACTTGGCTGCCTTCCTGCCTTCGCGAAGTGATCCTCGACAGTGCCAGCACGGGCTATTCAGGCGCTCGGCTTGCAAGGTTTTTACGCACGATCAGGAAAAGTCCCCGCCTGCATTAGTGGAGTGGCTGCTGGCGGGGCGAGCTCCTCCTGCACATCTTAAGATTCTTCAGCTTGTTGGGCAAGGATGCCAGGAATTGCCAAGGTCTCGAACCGCTAATCAAAATGTGACGATCCAGACGTCATTCGACCATGGTGGAGTTTGGAGCCTTTGCTGCCGCTAGCTGATTCCGCAACCGTTGCAGGTAGAACTGCCCGAACTTAATCAAACACAGAACAACCTTCCAGCGTGCAAGGCGTTCCCAATCGTTTCACACACTCCATGACTCCATGCAGATGCCTCGCCTCCTGTACTCCGTGCTCCACTTGCGACCAGACACGTCCTGGCGGCGGCTATGGTGTCGGTTTAGGCTTATCAAAAACTGTGGGATGCTTATCTTGCATCGGAGCTTTGAAACTCTGAGTCAAACAAATCACTCTTATTTCTCCTATCTCTGAGTTGACTCACAGGTTCAAGAGAAGACTGGAGCAGGAGCTGCAGAGCACTGTCGCCCAGGAGGTTCCTTTGCCATTCTCATGGGTGCGCCCACCGTTATAGCGGTTGCCCTTGCGTCGCATTTTTGACGCCAACCGCTTGCAACACTAAATCCAACTATAAAAGCAAGCTGTGGAATGTTTTG
Source organism: Symbiodinium sp. CCMP2592 (assembly GCA_905221615.1). NCBI lineage: Eukaryota > Dinophyceae > Suessiales > Symbiodiniaceae > Symbiodinium > Symbiodinium sp. CCMP2592. Next base: position 477,642 of record CAJNDT010005802.1, on the reverse strand, counting down.
CGGTGCCAAATCCCTGGCTGTTGATGGGTACACCGTCTGGCTGATACCCGAATAACCTGAGGAGTACCGGTGCTTCACTTGGCATTAAGCACGTGCATCCCAGTCCCAGGCCATGTATGCTAGGTCTTGCGTGTTGTGTCCAGAACCGATAGTGCTTCATCACCTCTATTCTGCAGTAGCTTGCGTTGGATTGCATGGTGCATCTGTCGTGTCATGTGATGCCTCTACGACTGAGAGCCAAGATAACCGATCGCGAACGTCAAATGAAGCACTGGGCCCGAAGACCTTGGATTTTTGAACCGAGGGCACTTCTTGAAACCCTCAAGAAATTCAATGTCCTCCAAGAAGGGCACCCAAGAACCACCAAGCAATACTCAAACGGCTACAGACACGCGGGACGCAAAGGAGAGACAAGGCCAAGTCTAACGCCGCTGCCGTATATAGCACAATCGAAAAGCTCGCATTGCTATAACGAAAATCTGGAGAAGCAGCGGCTGCTGCTGCTCCTCCTCCTCCTCCTCCTCCTCCTCGTCCTCCTCCTCCTCGTACTGCTTCTACTGCTACGGCTACTGGTCCTGCCACCACCACCACCACCACCACTACTACTACTACCACCACCACCATCACCACGACGCTACTACTACTACTACTACTACTACTCCTGCTGCTGCTGCTGATGCTGCTGCTGCTACTACTGCTACTGCTACTGCTACTGCTACTGCTACTGCTACTGCTACTACTACTACTACTACTACTACTACTACTACTACTACTACGACTACTACGACTACTACGACTACTACGACTACTACGACTACGACGACGACTACAACTACTACTAAATTATGCTCCTGCTGCTGCTGGTCGTGACGAATGCTGAACATTGGCCATTGGCCAACCCATGCTTGGAACGGAGGGCACTCGCCAAGGGGCACCCGAAATGGTCGTGCCTCGGCACATAGCAAGTTGCAAACTGTCGACGGCAGCGTAAATTCGGCATGCTGCCTCAATTGCACTGCACCTTGTCCACTGCACTATTGGGGCACAGCGCCGGGCGGCCACAAGTCACGAATCTTACAGCGCCACCCACAGGAGGAGAAAACATGAGCATTTCTGGTTGTGATGAGAGGCCTTTCAGCTTAGCTCCTGACCAACCCAAAGTCTGCGATCTTCAAGCGCAATCTCTGGTCGATCAAGAGGTTCTGCGCGCAATGGATCGGCTCAGTCCCCAACACTGTCGAGAAGTGTGTGTTTCAACCCAGCGCTAGACCCAGAAAAAAGTAAGCGTAAACCGGACACCATGAGCCAGCCCTGAACATCTACAACCTAAAACAAGCCCTGCACCTACGATTTAAAAAACGCCACCCCAGGCTTCTACTGACAATTCCGTTGATGCCGAAAGCGATGTTTGTGCATGATAGCGACAAACTTATGATGGTGGTGTCTATCATGACAACAATGAGGATGAATGACATGACTGGCTGCACAGACTAGGACGGAACAGGGGCGCGAGCACCTGCGAATTCACTGCTCCACGCAGTCTCTCGCACTTGCCTACCTCTGCTGTGATGAACGTCTTTGTTGTGCGTGGCGTGGCTGCTTTGTGGGCACTCGGGTGAGCCACCGAACCCCGCAAGCATGGAATCAAACCCTGGGCCACGGGTCCTTGGCAAAACGTTCCCGCACCCCAAGCCTTAAAACTAACCTTAAGCCGAAGTTCGTGATCCAGCCAAGAGTTTTACTGATGTGAGAAATGACGACGCCGCTGCGGTCTTGTACTTCTACTTCGGGCTTTAGCATTCAGCTTCGCAAACGGTGGACTTAACGATGCTCGTCTGCTTTTGAAACCAACCAAATAACTACACGTTTGACTACGACGCATTACGTCGCCTGACCTAGTCAGATCACCAAGCCAGCGCAACCAAAAACACGCGGAAAGCACGGAATATGCAACAACCAGCCAAATGCAGCTGAGCAGAGCACGATGCAACATAGCAAACAACAACAGAAGATCCATCCGGAGCCAACAAGTCACCCACCCACTCCTGCGCACACATGCACTCCTGCGAGCGCGAGCTTTAGAGTCATCCCTTGCTTGACCACATGAGTTATCTCTTCGACGAATCCACAAGCTCCAGGTTGCAGTTCGCAACATCTCCCGGTTCGGCCAAGTCCAACATTCCCGAAACCTGTTTCCGACTTCATGACCATTCATGACTTACTGAGGCATGAATGTAACTGTACGAGATAGTTTGTGTTCGCTCATTGCTCAATCACATGCAGGCATTCGTCGACCTCTCGAAGAGTCGTGCGCCTAGAAGCGACATAACCCATGCTCAACATGTACCACTCACTGTTCTGTCGCTTGGACACTGACTATAGGTGACTAAAGCTCACTGCTTTGTCTTGCTTTCCTTTGCAAGACTTGTACTCGAGGACCAACCCTGACTGTGCAGAGATGAGTTTTCGGACTGAAAGAGCTTCGCGCCTGAGGTTTGAGATCACGATGCAGAATCCTGCTTGCATGGCAAAATTCCACTCCGCGCAGGAGCTGCCACCTGACCCAGTCTAGCACATCCCACGTGTTTTGCTGCAAATCTGCCGGAGCACCTCTACATGGCGTGGCAAGATTTGCATAGGCTTAGGCAGGGCAATCTCGCAATCACTGCCGACCGGCTCCCGAATCCAGTGCTACGAATACGATACACACCATACTGTGGCCATAAGGCGGCGGGCGGAAAAGTGAACCACGAAACGGCAGTTGTGAGTTCAGAATGCATCAGCAACGGACAGTCTCGGACCTGCTGCAAACTAGTGGCAGGGATCAACGCTCAAGTGGCTGCAGTGACCGCATCCCTAGGACTGTCCACGGGTACTTGCAAAACTATCTCTGCAGAACGCCCTGATGATGCAGATCATTGAAAGCCGCCGACGATTGCGGGCTGGTCACGCAAACTTCTTGACCATCGCCGGGCTTAGCGGACCCTCCAAGGCGCGCATGTACCTCGCAACTTGCAGACAGAAAGCCGACTGAGAACAGCAGACGTTGCACAGCAAACGTGCGAGTGGAGTTACGACAGTGACATGGCCCACTTTAAGTCGCTGCGAAGGCAAAGCAGGTTGCCATCATCCCACAGCAAAGAGCAAGGAACCTTTGCTGGTTTTGTTGCCTTCGTTATGTCTGAACCTAGGTTTCATGGTAGCAGAGTGCACGTAGCGGCCGCCTCGTTTCTCCAACAATCTAGAACAGATTATACGAGATGATACTGTATAGATATACATAAACATCTCTCTCTATGTATATATATATATAGATACTTATATATATATATACACATATCATAGTAAAATATAGCATCGTATGCCATGGTAAAATATCTAGTATAGTATAGTATAGTATGGACAAGACAAGAATATAGTAAGGCATAGTATAATGTGTGTTGCTGTTCGCTTTATACTAAAGTATAGTCGAACATTCTATAGCTTCTGTATGTTTTCAGGCTTTATAGACAATCCGTAGCGCATGCGTTACATTGCATTACATTGTATGTCGTTACACTATGTTCTCTGCTCCAGCACATTGTATGCTGCCGTGAAACACTACTTGCTAAAATATGATATCGAATTTGTGCTACTTTGTTATATCATGCTCGATCAGACCAGAGTAGAAGAGAACCGTTATTTTGGTGTGTATATACACGTATGTGTGTTTACCATATTTTGCAAGCAGATGCTCACATATTACACTGTGACCTGATGTTTTTATGTAAAACTGTAGTCTGTCATGTGATATTAGGTCATAATATGGGTCATAATATGTACTACTACTACTACTACTACTACTACTACTACTACTACTGCACTACTACCACCACTACCACTACAACCACTACAACCACTACTACCACCACTACTACTACTACTACTACTACTACTTTTACCACTACTACTTCTACTTCTACTTCTACTTCTACTTCTACTTCTACTTCTACTACTACTACTACCACCACTACTGCTACTACTACTGCTACTACTACTGCTACTACACTACTACTACCACTACCACTACCACTACTACTACTACTACTGCTGCTACGAAGCATCTGGGCTCGAACGAAGACTGTCCGTGTGTGTGTGTGTGAGTGTAGAAGTAGGCTGCAGGATGGTACTTACACACCTTCTCCTCCTGGCCTGCCTTCTCTCTCCCAATCCTTTCCCACCCCATCCGCAAGCCGCTGGGACCAAATCTCCGCCCGTGGCCGACTTGCCCTGGCCTGAGAGGTGCGAGCCTCAGCTGGTACTGCTACCCTGCATATGGAGCAACAGCCAGGACCTGCCGTCCCTTCTCAGCGCTCCTGCCGATACTTGCAGGCTCAAGCTACTGCCTAGTGTCAGCATACCGGCCCCTGCTGTGTCCAGAGGCCCTGCCGAACCATGTCGCGGCCAACCTCAGACCAACCTGGGGCACCATCAGGATCGCCTCCACCCACAGAGCAGGTCAACCTTGCCGAGACACTGGCCAGCTTGCATCAGACCCTGGACAACACGATCGTCCGAGAACGCTACAGGGCAGGGCTGCACCATCAGGTATGGAACACCAATAACTGGGACCGCATCGGATCAGCGACTGCACTGCGCCCTGGTCCCCTGCCGACCACTGACGAGCCCCAGAGCTGTCAGAAGCCTCAGGCCCAGCCGGGCTCTCCGGACTCCATTGACACGGCGGATCTCATGGCAGCTGCTGAAGAAGCGGAGCGGACTCTTGCTTCCCTGGCCAAGCCCTCCAGCTCTAAGGATCCAAGGCGCTCTCGATCGAGATCCCGCTCTCCTGTCGGTACGGAGACCACACCAAAGGCACCAGGCTCCCTCCCTTCTACAGACAAGTCTTGATGGAAGCCGTTTCAGCCAAGTTGCCCAGCAGTGCAGCACCGACTTGATACTGGCCACAGCAAAAGATCGATACTGGCCTGCGCTCACGACCTGTGCTCTTGGCCCTGCTAACACCCATCCCCACTTGTCCTGCCCCTGTACTGGCCCAGGTGACCCTACTACAAGGACTACACTGCCCGTGACTCACACCGAGCACTTTGTCTGCAGTCATTCCCTCACCTCTGCCCGTGCACCCAGGCTAGAGGGGTCCTCGCCTGCGGTGGCCTGTCCCTCGGCACCTGCTTCCATGGACGCCGATGTGACCGCCCCACGCGATGCTCAGGCGCAAGCTCTCGCCGAGCCGGCGCCTCACTGTCACTGCCCCGACCCATGTGCTAGAGTCTTCCGACACATGTCGGCTCTGTCCTGCCGCAACCGCCTGGCGCCGTTCCTGACGGACCTTCAGGCCTGCCTACCTCCGTCGACCACACAGGCCCTCTCATCGAGCAGGCCCCCGCCACTGCCAACAGTCAGCGTTGCTCCTCTGCCTTGTTGTGACCGGCCTCTGACGCAGCTGGGTACCTCTCAAACAGGAAACCAGCCCTGGTCCTCTATAGACCTGATATTCAGGGCCTTTGACGGGATGCCGCGGTCAGACAGCAAGCGGCGACGTGATCAATCCCGACCTGGCAGGCTAAACCGTCTGTACACTCAGGAGTGTGAAGGTGTTCGACACCCACGAGAAGCCGCACCTCCGCCCTGCACCATCTACTCCGAGGCGTTCTATCATCGTTCTCCAGGTTGGATGCAGCGCTTACATGAGCAGCTTATGCAAGAACAGCAGCCAGACAGCAGAGACCTGGAACCAAGGCCAGAGACGGCCCCAATTCGCCTGAGGTCCGCGGGCCGTTCCAGACCGGGCGCCTCACCGACGAGACTGACTCGCAGCCGGCGCTCTTCCTCGCGTTCCCGACGGCCGCCCAGCACGAAGCCCAGGCGCAGACCCCGGTCTCGAAGCCCTGCGAACAGGCCACCTCCTTCCAAACCAGCGCGGCCCCAGGGCACACCGTCGCCGCCTAAGAAGCCACGCCGGAATACAGCTCCCAACAGCACCACTGTCCAACAGAAGGATTCCCCTCGGGAAAGAGCCTCCCCCTCTCGACAAGTTGACCGGCCCTCGACGAGACCAAGAGCAGTGCATCCAGGTCCCCCTGTCATGCCCCCAGCCCTCTATAGACAACACCGGGCAGACCAAGGCCGACCACTGGAGGACGACAGCTACTCTTACTACTCTGACTCAGAGCCAGCCACACCCAGGCAGTGTCAATCGACCCACCGAGGTCCAGAACGGGCACCACCTGCCCCGGCTGTAACCGGAAGCCCCCTCCAAGCGGGAGAGCTCATCACCAAACTCCTCCAGCCCGACACCACGGGCAGCCGGCCCTCGCGACCTCGCTCCTCCAGCTCAACCAAGAGCCGTGCCAAAGCATGCCGACACCTCAGCTCTGTCCTGCTGCAGCCACTCTGTTTCCACTACCACTGCAGTGATCCTTGGTGCAGGACTGTGATCAGCGCCCGCCCTCATCCACTACAGTGTGAGGTTTCTCTCGTAAGGACCCGAGCTCAGCTAGGACCAGGCATGCAGAGAAAAACTAGCCTGGCGTGCGGGCATCACCTGCCGAGACATCCATGCTTAGAGCCAACTCCCGCTACCCACGATCCCGCAGGGAGCCCTCAGCGACTGCAGCGACTGCAGCCTTCACTTTGCCAGCCCAGACGCTGGCCTCTCTGCAGCCGCCCCAGCAGCACAGTCCACTACTACATCTTTGTGCTCAGAGTCACCCGAGGAATCACAGTAGCTGCTGTGGCTCGAGATCGCCTAGACTCTGTAGGCCAGCCCGGCAACAGGCGGAAGGCCCCATGGCACCGAGGAATCAGCGAGGCCGTGGCAGAGGCAGGGGCTCTGCAGCTTCCTCAGCAAAGGCTAAGCCCGCTGCGGCGGAGAGCACTAGTGAGCCGACGTCTCCCAGCAGCCCTGACTCACCAGATGCGCCGGCAGACTCCAGTGCCGCGCCACGGGGTCCGCCACCTCCGGTTCCAGTCAACCGGCCGAGAAGCAGATCCCCGGCTCCAGTGGGTCCTGCGACTACGACAGCTGCGCCGACAATCGCCGAGGCCTCGCCGGCCCCACCGCTGCCATGGGCTACCCCTGCAGGAGCCATGGCTCCTCTACCAGCAGCTGTGCCAATGGACCCGCCAGGCCCACTTACGACTAACAGTCCCCCGAGCGGACCGCCACTGCCTACACCAGCGACGAGCTATGGAGCCAGACCACCTGCGGGAGGATGCGGACCTATCAGCCCTGGCCCCTCTAACCCGGGACCCAGACCTCCGTCTCGACCGATCCGAGCAGCTGCCCCCACTTCCACCACTACCACGGTCCACACTCAAGGATGGACAATTACGATCCATATCCGTCCCAGTGGGCCCAATGGACCTGGATCTGGATCTGGCGGTCCCTAGAAGGAGCAGTGCAGCAGAACCTCTTCCACAGCATCTTCGACATGGCTACTGGCCTCAGGTACTGCCTCCTTGGCGTGCTCTTCTTCCGGTTCACCCGGACGTCATCCACTGTCCAAGCCGGCGGAAAAATTACTGCACTGCCGTTCACAGGCACCCTGCTAGCAGCAATAATCTCAGTGCTCAGCCTTCTCACTCTGAGCCACCCGGGCCGACCACAACCAAAGCATGCTGTACTGAGGTTGGCACCGCCCTCGTCTCCTGCCACGACAGGGGCCCAGCCGGAGCTGCACGCGACACTTGTGTCCTAGCTGGCACTGTGCCACCGAAGGTGGCTCTTCAGCGGCATGCCCGGTGTGCCTGCCTCCACCACACTCGCTACTGCAACCGTGCCATGCGGCGACACTGCCTTACTTGTCCCAGTGCAGGTACCTTCTCCAAGCACGACGCAGCCGAAGGAAATACGTGCCCTCCTCCGGCACCAGACTTGCTGCGGCCTCGGATCCCAGGTTACTGCATGCTACACCGGTTGCTGCAGCTGACTGCCATTGTTGCCAGCAGCGCCTCACTTGAAGATGCCTGTTCTCTGCGCTGCTCACAGCAGAACCGCATGGCACACGTCCAAGGAGCAGCACAGGTTCCAAGGGAGGACCAATTCCCCTCCACCCCGGTGCAAAGCATGACTCATAGCCCCATGCTAGGCACTCCTAGACAGGCCCAGGCTTGCATTAGTCCCAGGCGCCCTGCCATTGCCTCGTGTAGCGTGAGCAACCCGCCGTGCACAATGGTTCCGATCAACCCTCGGTGGCTACTCCGTCCTCGCGGACGACAAGGACAATGCCCACTCAGAAGGGCCCGACAACTGGCTACGCGACGTGCTCTGCAAAGAGCCCGCTGGAGACGAGTGCCTCCACCTATCACTAGGTACTCCATGGCCATCTGGCGGTCGATGCGGGCGGGGGCAGGAGATCCGGAAGCTGATGAGCCCCAGGCCGACGACTTGCAGAAGGACTCCCAGCCGGCCTCCGAACCACAGCCACGGGCACGGCCCAAACTGGCGACAACGCCGGAAGGCAGGCTTCGTCCTCTTCCGAAGAAGCGCCCGCGGGCATCTTCAGAGGCTGCCGGTCCAAGCTCCTTACGACGCCACGACCCAGATGGACCAGACCTCCCAGCAACCAGCATGGGCAGCCAGGGCAGCAGCTCCAATGTGGCGCCGAAGGAGGTCCCCAAGAGAATGCCGCCGAAGCCCAAAAAGATGCCCAAGAAATCGGCGAAGGGGACACCTCCGCCCCTGGAATCTGGCCCAGCGGCGGCACCCAGCATCTGGCACCTGGAGCCTGACTGGGACGAACCAGCTGCCGCCCTGCAGCTGGACTCCGACTACTCCAAGGCCAAAACCAGGTACCGTCCTCCCCGTGTTCCGTTCGAAGCCAGGATCCCGGATATTGACCACTCGGAGTCTGAGGAGCAGCGGGTCACCGTGGAAGTTGAAGTCGAGAGATCGCCCTCGTGTGAGTCGGCCTGGACGCTTGCAACGGAGACTGAGAGCATTGCGAGCCTTGAGAGCCTGGAGAGCCCTGAATGACTCCTCCCAGACCAGGCTGCTTCCGCTACAAAAAGTGAGTACGACCCTCTGCGGCTCTACCCTGCCTAGCTGCCTTATGCACTCACTCTGCTGCCACACTAAAGCCCGGACCTGCGTGCCCCGCCGAACGTCTCAACCCCAAGGTCCATCTCACGGGTGGCAGCTGTGGCTGGGGACCTGGAAGCCACACTCACTGCCTGACCAAACGCTGCAGCCCCCACCTCTAGAGTCTGTATGTATGTCAGATCTCAGTGGCAGCGCACCACCCGCTCTCGCAACAGTGCCGGCCTCAGCTGCGCCGTTGTACCTTGGTCATATAGCATGCAACGGCCCACTGGCCCTCCTGGAGACAGGTCCGCGCGAAGAGAAGCACGCAGACTATCAGGCTTTCGCCGTGCCAGAGCCACTTCACTCAGAAACGCCTCGGCCATTTCTATCCCTGTGTGCAGAGATCATTGGATGGAAGGGTGGCCGCACTGCTACCAAGCCGTGCGGCCCGATGAGACCTGCGCGGTGTGTCAGGGACGTCCTCGCCCAAGCCAGGCCCACACGCCAAACGCAGCGCCGCCCGCATTCCATGTTTGCGCTGGCTACCGGTTGGTTTCTGATACGACTCCGATCTTCGCTAACTGGCCCCAGATCTCCCTATGCCACAGTGCCTGGCGAGCAGAGCTCCGAGATGCCGCTTCTGCCGAACACGTCGTGGCAGGGGACCCAGCGGAGTTTGTGCCGTCACCGGCATGCGGACTGTGCAGGCTCCACTACCACCAATTTGTGCCAGACCGCACAGACGCTGTCGAGCCTGCTCACCCCGAACGCCTGGTACCAGCCTCCGCCTCCACCTCGACCATCCAAACGCCGAGTGCAGCCCTGGCCTTGGCCTTGGACCTGCACAGCCTGGACTAGACCTCCCTGGAGGAATTATATCTGCCTCCCCAAAGGACGGGTGAGGCTGGACGGACCACCACTGACGATCATGCGAAAACTGCTTACAGCCTGCAATCATGCACTGTGTTCTGGTTCCCCCCAGCCCGTGCATGCCCTCAGGCTCAAAAAGTGCCAGTCCGAGTCTGACATATCCCTCCTGGGCGACAGTGAGCCCTGCAATACATGGAGTGGACCCAACACACACACCCTCTTCTCTACCATAGCGAGCCGCCCCGGTCCCAAATCCGGGGCCCGAACTCAGCAGCTAACTAAAGGACACACACCAGCCTATCTCAAGGCCATCATAATAGGATCGCAGCTTCTGAGTTCGGCAGGTGCGAGGGTTGGGGAGACAGTCGCGAACTCCCCTGAAGTCGCTATCACTGCACTTCGAAGGCCGCACAGTGCGGCGAAGCCTCGCGCGCCATCTACTTCAGGCGACACTGCATCGCCACCTGCAGCACTTACCTCATCTGTCAAGAAACGCTCCTACGCCAGGTTCCTGCGACGACTTGCCACCACAGGAACCGCACGATACAAAGGCCGACTCTATCACTCCGACACCCCCGTGCCATCTCAACCCTGTGCCCAGGCCTCTGCCAACACCCCGCCTGAGACTGCCACTACCCTGGACAGATTCAGAATCCTCTCTTGGAACGCCGGAGGCCTCAGTACTGCCAAGCTTGACGAAATCTATGTCTGGCTACACCTGGAGGCCCTTCAAGGACGACCGGTCCACGCTCTGTCCATCCAGGAGACCCATTGGACCTTCACCAGCGAATGGCAGGCCCAAGGCTACTGGCACCTGCACAGTTCCCTGGATGGCAAGTCCCGCAGCGCAGGCATCCTCCACCTGATCCACCAGGATCTGGCCAGCACACATCAGGTGCGCACGGACCATGTTTTGCCAGGCAGGATCTTGTACACTAAACTTGCTACTGAGCCACCCATCTCCTTCATCAGCCTATACCAGCACTGCTGGTCCACCAACTCCACAACCACCCCCACACAAGAAAAGCTTTTGGAGTGCAGAGAAAAGGTCTGGAGCTCTCTTTCAACCCTAATCGGCCGTATTGCCCAGCGTCATCAGCTTGTGGTACTGGGAGATTTCAACACCCAGTGTGTGCCACCGCCGGACGCCCCCCGACTTGCGCGGTCAGCGGACAGAGTGGATAAACCAACGCCACCACAGAAGGACTACGGTAGACTCCAGAGCCTCCTCAGGGACCATCAGCTCCTGGCCGTTACCACCTTCGGCCGCCAGGCCAATGCGGCTACATACGTTGCAGGCACTGGACAGCATGCCACTCGTACCCGCATTGACTATATCCTCTGCCGTGAGGGCCAGTCTGACCGTCAAACCCGCCGCGCAGGAGCTCTGCGCAAGGTACCGTTTGTTCCCCTACAAGGCAACCGCCACCTCCCCATGCATACCACGATGCCATGGCCTGGCCCCAAACTGATACCTAAATCACCAAAGCCACCATCCAAGACCTGTACCGCTGCAGCTGTGCGCGCGGCCATGGCCCAGGACCCCGAACTTGGTCCCAAACTGGCGCACTCCATGGCCTTCCAACTGCGCCTCCACCCCACCCCCCTGGGGGAGGACCCATGCAGACACATCAACGACCTCCTCCGCAAAACCTGGGAACACCTTATCACATCGGCTGGACTCCACCCGACAGGGCAGACCCGCCAGGACACCAACGAGCCCGATGCTGCTATCACTGTCAAGGAGCTCTGGAGACTAAAGCGCCTCAAGCAATCCCAACCTACGGACACCTTTGCGCAGAAGGCCCAGGCACTCCAACTTGCGCAGCAGATTCGGCAGACCCAGAACATCCTTCACAAACGCGGTAAACTTCGCAAACAAGAGCGCCTAGACCACATTCTCAGCGAAGCTGAACAGAGCACTGAGCCCGGCGCTCTCTACAAAGCCACCAGATTGCTGGCTCCCAAGACCAGACATTCTCGCATCCAACTTCGCGATAGCGACGGAATGCTAATGGCTCCGCGAGACGAGCTCAAAGCTATCCGTCAGCACTTCGAGAGTATCTATCAAACTGCCAAAACCTGCCCCGCTCCACCCCAGCCCACCACGAACATCAGCTTCACCGATGCAGAAGTAACTAGTGCCCTTGCTCGACTCCCAGTCCGGAAGGCACTTCCCCCGGACTATGTGCCGGCGAGACTTTGGCAGGCTGCCTCAGACGCCATAGGACAGGACATTGCCGCGGGATTACACCACTGCCTTCTGCCCCCTTCCTACCATCTCCCGGAGGACTGGCACCGCGTGCATGTATGCCTCATCCCGAAGGTTTCCATGGCACGACTTCCGAAACAATTACGCCCCATTTGCCTCCTCCCTCCAGGCAGCAAGATCCTTGCGATGATGTTGGCAGACCGTATCAGGGACAGAGCAGAGACCTACATCCGCCAGGCACCTCAGTTCGCCTATGTAAGTAGCCGCAGCACCACCGACGCTATCAGCCGAGTTTGCAGCCACCTCCATGAGGCCCGTACCCTGGCGGCCGCGGCTGTCCCCAAACGCCACTTGCGCCATTCAGGGGCGACACCAAGCCAGATTGCTGGCGGCCTCTCACTCAGCCTTGATGTCGACAAAGCCTTTGACTCGCTGCCCAGACACCAGCTTGTGGAATCAATGCTGGCCGCTGGGCTAACCACTGAGGAAGTGGCGCTCGCACTGCACATACATGACCAAGCCGTGCTCAGTTTTGAACTGGCGGGACACCATGAAGAGGTCGCGCTCTCGCAAGGGATTCGCCAAGGATGTGGACTTTCACCCCTCTTATGGTCCATGGCCACCACCACGCTCTATCTGAGGTTCAAGGAGATCACCAGCCAGAAGAAGGAGCTGCTGGGAGAACCCACTCTTTATGCGGACGACATTTGGGCCTCCTGGACCATACGCACCCAGGAGCAATTTCGCTCCAGCCTGCGTGCCGCAGGGCTGCTCATCCAGCTCCTCCACGACTCAGGCCTCCGCGTCTCGCCTACAAAAACAGTGTTCTTGCTAAACCTACAAGGAACCGCGGCCCGGAGCACTCTACGCCCCAGGCTCACGAAGCTGGACACAGGCGAAACTGCCATTAAGCTCCGAGTCGGTCGCAGTATCATGCCCATCAAAATAGTGGAGGATCACACGTACCTGGGAGCTCGAATAGCATACCAGAGCCACGAGACCCTCAATCTGCAGCATCGTCTACACCTCGGATGGCAGGCATACTGGCGACTGGCCAAAGTCCTCCGCTGCCGGGCCCTAACCCTGGAAAGCAAAATCAGAGTTTGGAAGACTTGTGTCTACCCAGTCGCCCTCTACTCCCTTGAGGCCACAGGTGTAACCCCTCATTCCCGCACACTCCTCTCCCAACTTGTCCACGCCCAACTCCGACTCATACACAAACTCCCGGGCCATGTTACCAAGGTCACCTCGTGCGAACTCCTTCGTCGCAGCCACCTTGAGCCGCCGGGAGACACCTTGGATCAGCGCATCCAACGCCACCTTCAACAGTCTCCAGAATTCCCGACCGATGCGCAGGAGACCTGGTTCGACCAGTTGCAGGACTACTCGACCACATCTGCTGTCAGCGACCCAGACCCCACCGGAATCCCTGCTTCGGAGGACACAGGATCGACCCGGGCCCACCTTAAACCACTCAGCAGCGCCCTCAGCTACAGACCGCTATGCTGTCCGATCTGTGGGGTCGGCTACAGCACGCTGCAAGCTGTGCGTCTGCACATGCGCAAGTCCCACCAGACGCAGGTCCGACAATCAACTCCTGCGCCGGAATCAGCCCCTGCCACCACACCTACCCTTGCCGCAGGTCCACCTCCATCCTCCTCTTCAGCTGCTGCGGTGACCATGGATCCCGACGCGGCCACGACCCTGGTCCCCAAGCCCGCATTTGCGGCGGATGAACATGCCCTGTTTGTTTGGCAACATGGCCGCGAAGGTCTACCGCAATGCCGACACTGCCTTCGACAGTGTGATTCCTGGCACAACCTGCGCGTGCATATATCCACGAAATCCTGCCGCACCCTTGTACCAGACGGTTTTCACACCTTACCCCCAAAACTCAACCTAAACCCGACACCGCTCTACCATAGATCCGAGTGCCACCCCTTTTTCCTAGGCACCTGGGAACAGCTTGCCTCCTGGATGAAAAAGGCGTTTCCTCAGGCAGTGCAACATTGCCCGTACTGCCACCAGTGGCTGACCCAAGCCCGCGGCCTCCGCGCACACATTAAAGCCAAGCACCCTCCAATGATTGCATGCTGTGAAGAAGCAGTCCGCCGCATGCAGACCCACCGCAGGCTTTTGGCCCTGGGGAAAACCTGTCGCTACTGCAGCCTGTCTCTTACGGGAGCACCCATCAAGCACGCCACTGAGTGTGCAGTCTTGTTCCTGGTCCACCTGTTGCAAGCCACCTTCGAAATGCACAGTACTGCTCACACGGCCCAGGTCCGACATGACCCTGCCCTCGATGTTCAACACCCATCAAGTCAACCCGGAGGACCTGGAGGAGGCGACCATGGAGCTCAAGAGTATCGAGGCACAGGTACGCCTGATCCCGAACCCTCCGTCACCGGCGCCGAAGGCAGCAGACCTCCCCGCCCAGAGCGAACCCATGGACACCTCACATCCCCCACCGGCGGAAGAGACAGCGGGCAGACCCTCCAAGTGGCACCGCGACAACAGCAAAGGAGCCCCTCCTCCGGGAAAAGGGAAAGGCGCGGCGGGCCGAGGCCATCCGAACCAGTCGGCACCAGCAGGGCGGTCTCCCCACCAAGGCGGACAACCACGACGGCCAGGAGGTCGCCCCTCCGGGTACCATCCTCCGCCTCCCTGGCAGCGCCAAGGACAGGGATACGGGCCTACTTCCGGCCCAGATCTCCACCTCATGTGTCACACCATGGCCAGGCTCCTCATGAGACACGAGGACGCCCTCTCGGTGCTTCAGCAATCCACCACCTGGATTCTCTTCCTCACGACCCAGACGGAAAGCACCATCCTCCCCAAGCTGTTCGCCACAGCCCAAGGTTGGCACGACCTGCGATGGAACAACCCGGAAGCCATCACGCAGCCGATGCGCATCATCCTATGGCAGAAGCTGATGATGGAGTTGGCGCAGCGTGCGCAGAAGGTGATAGACCAGGCGGACGCACGGGAACAGGCTGTTCAGATGGAGCTGTACAACCCGGATACGGGATTTGGCTACCGCAAGTGGAACAACAAGGAAGGTGCCATGCAAGCCATCCCGGACAGAGAGCCGCTGCTGGCCAAGAAGGTGGTGGAGGTGGCTCGGGAACTGGCGACATTGAGTGTGCAGCCACAGCTACTCAATCGCTTTCACGCCACGAGGCAACTGGAGGAGAAGATGGAAGGAAGCACAGTCACCTGGCTTCTGGAAGTGGGATGGCGAGGAGAGCAGACAGCCCGATTTTGGGAGCTACTCCAGCTCCTCTCGCACAACTCCTCTCTCCTCATGGTGGGCTGCACCCTTCGCCCGGATCGCCTCCAACGATCAGCCCTGGCGCAGCAGCTCCAGACCCTCTTGCAATCCATGAACATTCCCATGCCACGTCCGCAGCCGAGACCTCAGCATTACTTCCGATATTGCGGCTTCACAACCCATCCAACTACTGCTACTCCCACGCCTGCCTCCTGACCTATCTTTGGATTGTGTCCCTGTCAACCTCATCCCTTCAGGTACTGGACCGGGAACCGATAAGAAGCTTCATTGCGCAGGCGCGCAAGCAACAACAACTGACGCTGTGGTCCCTCCTACCATGGCGACAGGCACTCCGGCGCTGGACTAATCCTGCCAGACAGCACGATGCCGCGGACTTCCTACTACACCTTCACCAGGTGTTAAATGCACCCTGCTTCCAAGGCCTCTGGCAATCTTATGATGACCGCAGAGTGCTCCAGGATGAAGGCGGGGTTTGTCCACTCATCCTTTCTGGTATTCAAGATGCCTCTACTGCCGTTGCTACCTCAGCCCAGTCCTGCATCAATCGTTGGTACTCGCAGAAACGTCGCCACGCCTTGATCTCAGGTACTGAAGCTGTGGCTGTACAGCTGAACAGATTCTGCAATGAGCGGGGCATTGCTACCAAAAGTGACCATCGCATCGAAGCAGATCAGGAAGTCCTCTTTCCTCAATGGATTCCCACCTCCACTGAAGTCATATGGAGAACCTATCAGCTTCAAGCGATTGTCCAGCACATCGGACCTACTACGGTCACGGGGCACTACCGTGCTGCACTCAAGCCTCGCTCTGATGTTACATCCCTCTGGCATTACACCGATGACAACAGAGCTGCACAATCCACTCGCCTGGATGCCCTTTCTACCTCCAGCTACATACTCGTATACAGACTGAGGAGTGCTGCCACTTCCACATAGGCCCTTCGGGGCACAACGTAGTTAGCTCTGAGACGATCCAAGTGTGATCGTGCGCCACTGTGCGCCAGGTGATTCCTGCTCCAATCAGCGCATTGCGACTTTACCGTCCGCAGCGAGTGTGATGATGATACTGCTGCTACGACTACTACTGCAACTGCTACTACTACTACTACAACAACTACTACTACTACTTCTACTACTACTACTACCCTATCCCCCCCTGGTGCGACGCCGGTCGCAGAGTTCGTGGATGTACAACATGTTCCATCAGAGCTGTTGCGGTCCAAGATTCGGCGTAGCAAGGACAAGGATCGTTTTAGCAGTGGAAAGTACCATCCCGGCTCGGTGCGATGCAAAGAAGCAACATTTCGAAAAGGTTTTGGACATGGATGCTCTCCAAACCAAAATGCGCTAGACCATGGATTTCGAAAGGTTTTGGACCTGGATGCTCTCCAAATCTCAATGCGCTAGACCATGGACGTCATTAGGTTTTGGACATGGATGCTCTCCAAACCTCAATGCGAAAGACCATGGACGTCATTAGGTTTTGGACATGGATGCTCTCCAAACCTCAATGCGCTAGACCATGGACGTCATTAGGTTTTGGACATGGATGCTCTCCAAACCTCAATGCGCTAGACCATGGACGTCATTAGGTTTTGGACATGGATGCTCTCCAAACCAAAATGCGCTAGACCATGGACGTCATTAGGTTTTGGACATGGATGCTCTCTTTTCCAACGATTTAGATGATCATCATGATCAAAATTAGGCCATAAAAACCTTCATTCTGATCGCTAGGTTTTGGGCACGAAAATCGAGACTTCAACAAGCAGCAAAAAATCATGAAATTCGCAAAGACAAGTGCTGTAAATACCAGCATTTTGAGGTGCGAGATTGATGAACAATGTTAGAAAACATGATAAAACATATACACGAAACCAGGAACAGTTGCCACTTTCGATAACTGCGGAAAAAAGTGCTGCTGTAAAACACAGCATTTCCGACCACAACAAGTCCCCAAAATAAGAGGTCTGGGCGTCACACCGCGGGGGGATGCGGTACTACTACTACTACGATATGGTTCTGTCATGCCATCTGTCATTCTGACAATGGCGTATCATTTTATATGGTAGGAAATCAATGTAATGTATATAATAATCACTATGCTTCGCCGACCAGCCGAGCAGTAGCTGGTAGGAAAATCGGAGGCCCCAGAACCCGTGTTTTGCCCCACACGGGGCAGGGTTCGCCATGAGCCTGTTGCGATGAGCTGCAGGGGCGAGGTCACCTGGTTTCGCCATGAGTTCTGGAGGATCGTGTGTGCCGCAGTTCTTGCCGTCGTGGTGATGACCATGGCGCACAAAATAGCAACTGCCCTGGCCAAGTGCACAGACGAGGGCGAATGGTGGAAGTCGATCAACGTCCAGCGGGAGAATGGAGAATACGGAGGACATGCAGATAGAAGCTAGTGCGATCAATGCAGGCTCCCTGACTGTCCAACGCATTTGCCACTATCTGTCGCTTGAGGCAAGCACATATCACCGCTTCATGCCCATTCTGCACGGGGAACTTGGGGATCATGTTGATCACTGTGTTTCCGTCCTAATCGGAATTAAAGTGCTCCGCCTCATTGCCGCGGCTGTTTGGGCAGTTTGGCCCCGGCCCACTGGGAATGAGAAGCCTTGCGTCGGCAGCTTCCTCAACGAGTACTTTGGGGCGCTCGGCGCTGTGACGGCCTGCTGGTTCTTACAAGCTAGTCACGTCTACTTATATGGACTCTTCATCAAACATACTACCCCGGAGCTAGCTTTCAGCAGAAGTATCATCGTCAATGCTTTTGTTCTGTGCCTCTTAGACATGTTTTGCGTCAACGGGTTCGTCAAGCAGGCAGACTCCGTCCAGTAGAGGAGTGGAACTTGCAAGGGTTGTGCTGGCATTGGCCATAGCGGCGAGGATGTGGCATGGTCTCTGAGCGTGGTCGCTGCGGATGCTGAATTAGTCAATGTGGGAGCCGGACTGGGGACAACCATTCCCGGCTTCTGCATGCTGGTTGGCATCTGTGGGGTGAGATAGTTTGTGTAACTCAGCCTTCGAGTCATGGACTGCGCAACCACCCGGTTATTGGGACTGCCTTGGTAGCCAGGCTGCTGCTGGGCTGCGTTGTGATGTTATCCCGGCGTGGTACTGGTACACTGTTCCCATTGCCACGAAGAAGGAGCCAGACAGTGTTTTGTATAGCGGAAGCCGCATACATAACCATTGTGCTTTTCTTGAGTACGGCTCGTGCGTATGATAGTTCATGAACTGTGCTACCGCAGTAGAGCTGCAGAGCGACAGTCAGTGCACTTCATATCGAGTGTGAGCGCACTAATATGAACATGCGGGCATGGCCATTTGAATACGCCACGCGGGGCCTGAAGCTTGCAGTTTGCCTCTCTTCCCCATGAGGAACAAGGCTCAAGTTTTTAGCGTTTCTGTTACGATGTCAATATACCACCTCCAAAGAAGGTGTTCCGGCATCTCGGGTATGTCGTTACATATAGTTGTGTCGTGCAGGGATGGCCTCATTCATACCCATGAGGAATATCCTGCGCAGTTGTAGGCCTGCTTCGCTTTGCACGTTGAAGCTCCTTTTCGATTCCTTGTGCAGCTCATTCGCATCTTATGGTGCGACTTCCCTTTGATTTTGGGTGTGACGCGTTGCTAGTGCTACGGTTTTTCTGCTCTGTGCTACCGGTTCCATGCACAGCATCTTGCACACCTCACTGTGCGATCGCCCAGACTACTGCACCGCGCACTGCTGAGTGGTTCGCGAGCGCAAACTGGAGATCCGCATCGGTCCTAGAATTCGATTGCTAGCGGTGCGTTCTCGACAGGACTTTGCACCGCCGGAATGAATGAATGCTTGTTCTCGAATATTTTGTCACGCATGCTATCTTTCGTGTACGTATGTATATGTATACAGATATATGCACATACATACACTATAGAAAAACATTTACTATCATTTACTGGTAGCCTAACTGTCTACCTACTGTACCTATCTATCTACATGTGTGTGTATATATGCATGCATGTACGTATGTATGCCTGCATGTATCTATGTATGTATACACATAGATACAGACCCGCGCACACACACACACACACAGGCGTGCAGACGTTTTTATGCACCGCTGCCCCTTCACTTCCCCTTTGCAACGTGCTCTTGAGCGCTGCCGTGCAGCTTTGCAGCAGTCTCCTCGTTGCTCCGCAAAGTAGGCCGCTCGAAAGGTATCGGACCCCAACTATAGCTTCGATTCTAGTGAAGCAGCGGCTCTGTCTGGCTGACTCCAGCCCGCGCTGGGGTGGGCACAGCCAAACATCTGGGCTTCCTGGGCGGATGTGTCGCGCTCACAGACGTTGCTCAACAAGCTTGCCTTGGCTCTGCCAACCTCATGAGGATTGTGCTTGCACTGGTGCTCCGCCTTCGCCTGCTGCTTCCATTGCTTATTCTTGCTGCTGCTGGTGGACCGTTCAAAGCCCATCCATACCGGTCGGGACGCTGGGCAAGGTCGCCTAAGCATCGGCCTAAGGGTTTGTACTTGTGCCGCACCCGCGGTTCTCTGAAGATATCCCCTTTAACAGTGCCGCATCCCGAAACCGGAAACCGACTCTGCCTCCGAATGAAAGTGGGGTGACCGATGGGCCGAGTATCTTGAATTGTGCTCGTGCACCCGGGCCCAGCAAAGTCAAACCGCCATCCTCGGTTGATCGGAAGACCCTGCAATGTGATTCGCAGGCTTCTGAAATACTGCCTTACGCTTTTTTTGCACTAACAGGTGCATGACACAGTGTAAAGAAGACTTCGATCACTACCGAGATGCCAGAAACCAGAACAACAAGACAAACTCTCCGACCCGCACCAGTTGCACCCCAGATTTGGCACACTTGGCCACTGTAGTACCTTTTGAAACAAACTGCACGTTCTTCAGCTTCAGAACACATCTTGCCAACGACACACAGAAGAACCGCCCGCCCTGCCAAATCTTCGTCGAGATGCTTCAGGAGCCGGACCGGGATGTTCCAACGCCCGTGGCGGTCTGAATGCCGATCGAGCCTCCGGAACGCGGGCGGGCGGCGGGCGGCTGAGGGCGGGATGCAGGCTATCCGGCGAACGGGACTTGCAAGGTGTTCTCTGCCACAGGTGCTTCGAAGGCATGATGCAGGGCTGAGTTCGAAGGCGAGCTTTGCAGTTGTCTGGCTTTGGTTCCAAAGTCAGGGCAGTCCAGGGGCCTGTGGGCCGAGGAGCGGTGCTTCCGAGAGCAACACAGCGGGCTCTGCATCAGGTGGCTGCATGGGCACAACCGCCGGGAATACACAGGCCTCCTCGAAAGACGAGTTGCAGGCAGGGGATGCGCGAAGCAAGAGTAAGCCAGGAGTATCACTGCTTCGACGGTTCTGCGTGTAGTGGACCCGCTAGGTCGTGCAAGTTCAAGTATTGTGTCGTTCGCAATGCAATGGCCTAGCGAATGATGCAGCACGGCTGCACTTGCTTCTGCAGAATCTCACCTCGTGTCTTGGTACTCTCACCTCTCACTAGGCAATGAACTTCCAAAGCTCCGCGAAATGTCCCATGCAAGGAGAGGCTCTGCTCGGACGGTGTTGGCTTGAGGCGGTTTGAAGGCTGCTCGGGCTTGTGCACCGAAGGCTCGGCCTGGCACGACCTCAGGCACGTGGTCGCATTTCTTGCGTATGACGGATGAGTTGATACGACGAAACAATACCACCATTGCAAAAGAAACCATGACATTCGGTGGTGCCCTTTGCCACAAGCCTGTGTTCTGATCCCGTTCTCCCTTAATCGTAAACCCCCAAATAAACCTCGGAAAGTGCTTTTTCTTACCATGGGGTGTTTCTATCGCTACTGTCACTTACTGAGAGGGGGATCTTTTATCTTTCTCTTGCTTTTGCTGCTGCGCTAGCTTTTGCTCCCGCTCCCGTGCTTGCTCATAAACCCCCGCTCTTGCTCTTGCCCCTGCTTTTGCTTATACTCCTGGTCTTGCTTTTGCTCTTACTCCTTCTCCTACTCTTGCTTCTGAACCCCGCCCGATGCCAAATAGGTTTAAAGACGTGGGGATGATGTCAGGGGGGTTTTCTAAAAGTGTTTGTATTATCAGGGGAGCCGCGCTTCGTGGCCCACAGTTCTGGGGCTCGAAGTCGCCATCTTCCACAATTTCCACCACCTGCAGTAATTGCGACCGAAGCTCCGGATGGATCCGGCAACTCATATCGCAAACCCCAGTACTCGCGGAGACAAAGACACTGGTTAGCTGGTTTCTCCCTACGCCCCTGCCGGCAGCTGAACTTGCCCTGCAAATCCCGCATGCAAGCACACAGGCATGAGCTCTGCTGCGTGCGATTTCCACAGTTTCAAGCAACATATGATCACCGAAATACGGGCGAGGTTTTAGCCACATGCACGTATGCATGTATGTATATACAAGCACATAAACCTAAACAAACATGTACTTCTATATAAACACATGCACACACACATATACATATATATATATATATATATATACATATATATATATACATACATATATATATATATATATGCAGATGCATATGGTCCTCCTGCCCAGACAGGAACGTCACATTATACAGAAAGGTTCCATAAATACATAAATAAATCAATAAAAACTATATATATATATATATATATATACATATATATATATATATATATCTATCGCCTGACTTCGTATGGGCAAAGCCAACTTCGAGACTCTGACAGGCTCTATATCTCTGGCCCCTCTGGCCACTTAAAGCCAAAGCACCTGGTTTTCTAAGGAAAGCATATTCTCCCCTGCGGGCAGCTCCGGCTGCGTGTCCTCCACGAGCTCGGGCTCGAGGCCTTGCCAGATCACAAATGATACTACATGTAGAGCCTCACATCACGGTACTCTCACATCCATACTTAGTCTACGTATACAGACCGTGTCAGCATTTCACGCCTTCGCATCGCACCCTTAAATACTAGTACCCTCGCAGTCGCAATTAGGTTCTCACCGGCCTGTGGCGGATCTCGGGATTTTTCCGTGGTGGAAATCGCGCTCGTTCGGTTTGGCCGAATGCCGCACGGTTCGGCACTCCTCGGGGCTCGTTCCCTGGAAGTCCCGATGTTCCAAAAGGTTGTGGATCCGGACTTTTGGAAAATCTCGCTCCCAGCGCAGCGCCGCGGCCTTGCGAAGCGCGACTTCCGAAATCGTGTTCAAGCGGCAGTGCCCGTGCAACTTTTGTAGATTGTCTACCGAAATCATGCTCCTGCATTGCCGCGAGTTCTGGGTTGATGTGGGTGCCAATCGTGCTCCTGGTTGTTTGGGTTTATGTTGCTTGGCAGGGCCCAGGCTTGGAGAGTAGGCAGAGCCACCTAGCACCAACTGCCCACAGAACAAGTATGGCGCGGTATACAGATGTCACAAAAACACAACTTCCGAACTGTTAATCTCTCTCCGAGTCGCAAATGACAGGAGTTGCATGTCCGCTTGCGGGCTCAGTCTCTCGAGACTTCGGAGGATACGCGGTCAAGGCTGCAGCGGCGAAGGGGCTCCAGTCTTCACTGCTCTTCATGAAGTCCTGCAGCATGAGTTATGCAATGCCACGTCTTCGTCTTCGGATCTGGCTCCGATGAATTGAACCGTCTGCAAGAGAAAGCAACATTTTATGCAAGCCCTTGGTAGAGCACACCATCGAGCGAAAGACCGGCTAGATGTCGCCCACGGACGAACTTCGCCAAGATCAAGCTTCACCGTGTTACTTAAAACAACAGCCCATTCTCGTGTTTGGACAAGGCAGGCAGGCAGGCAACCACGATAGCGTGACCATTTGTGACAATCTGCAGCACCTTGAGGGCAGCTGAGTTGAATCGGTGGCTCAGAGGGAAACCCCATTGTTGGGCCAACCTTGAACGCCTCGAACGAGGCATTGGCTTTGGGAACCTTCTGGATCTCCATATGGACAGAGGACCCATGTGCGACCAAGACCTTTTGCTGTCAGGGAGACACCTTTGCTCTTCCATCAAACGACTTGGCTTGACTGCTCTAGGCTGGCTCGTCTTTCTCCGAGTTTGTTGTTGCCCTCGCCCTCATGGTACAACATGAAACGCGAGATGACATGACCTAACATTGAGTTCCCAATCATGATTCCCCTCCCCAGCGCGTGCATGTGTTTGGCCTGGCTATCTATTTTGGCGGGGGAGTGATGGTCGAATCTTGTTCTTATCGGTGTTACCGCCTCATACTTCTTGTGTTTGGGGACCGGTGTTTGTTTATTGAAAGCTGCATCAAATTCTCTTAGCTCAGTGCGGAAGGAACCTAATCGAGAACAATTTCCTGTCCTACGCCCTACTACTACTAACTACTACTACTGTAGGGATCCCTCGGGAATGGATGGCACTTGTCGGAGAGCGAGCGTTGAATCGACGGCATCATGCTTAATCCGAGTGGTCACCTGCTGTGTCATGTGGTGCCTTACTGCTCGCAGCCAGCAGTTGTCAGAGGTCCTCCGCAAAACGATCCAAAGCAGGTGGTCGCAGGGATGGCGCCACTGCCGAGAGATCTGCTTGAAACCCGAACATCTCC
>CAJNDT010005802.1:443677-448677 GCA_905221615.1 Symbiodinium sp. CCMP2592 | reverse complement strand
GACACACAAACACACACACACACAGACACACACAGACACACACACACACACAGACACACACACACACACACACACACACACACACACACACACACACACACACACACACACACACACACACACACACACACACACACACACACACACACACACACACACACACACACACACACACACACACACACACACACACACACACACACACACACACACACACACACACACACACACACACACACACACACACACACACAGACACACACACACACACACACACGATTCGCGGCTAAGCACTGTTAGTGAACGTAGGCGGTTGCCACATGGACACCTACAAACTTACCGGAAGAGTCAATACAGAACTCCGCAATGGCACTGTGTTCTCGGGATAGCAGGATGCCAAGCCCGAGGATACCCTGCCTTCAGAAGAGCGATTTCGCGCAGGGCAGTGCCAGGCATTCCATCCTCCTTCAAGAGTCTAGAATATGTGCTCCACTTTCGGCGGCTGCTGCTCTTAGATTCAAGCTTTCATGTCTGCATGTGGCATCCCAGAGCTGACGTGAGCTGTTGCTGAATTTCAGGTTGTGGATAGACCGGGGATGCGGGATTTCGGTTTAGTGATTTCTGCGACTCTCAGGGCTGCTATAATTGAGACGGAGACGTGCTTTCTCTGCAGAAGCTTCACATATGTGATACTGCTTGACAACTCTGCGATTCTTGCAGCGCACTGTCATTTCGTTTGGTGACTTCTCTCTTGGAGCTTGCTGGTTGTCTCGAGCATGTCTTCCCACCTCTCAAAAACACGAACACGTTTAAGAACACCCATTCAAACACGAGCTCCCCGGCCTTTTGGCTGGCTTGCTTGTTTCTGTGCTCTGGGCTTGTCACAAGGACTGGTTGGATACGGTGTGCGTGTTGCGCATGTCTCACGGTGCTGTCAGCCTGCCTGTACACAATAGACGTGATCCGGGACTGCGCCTGCAGGTGGGTCACCGGGAAGACCCAACTGTCCCTGATCTTATTTGAACAAAGCTTGAGCTGAACCGTCTGCGCGTGACGCTGGAAGTGCCGACCTTTGCTTAAGTGGTTCAACAACGCTTGCCAACGTTGGGTTCTCATGGCCTAGACAGGAAGAATAGATCTTGGTCCCGAAAGCATCAAACAACTCGAACTATTCAACCATGAAACTGCTAAATGCTCGTCTGCGGGCAACCTTGAAGCATTCCCCTTAGCGAACGCGTCAGTCCCGGAGATTGGTTGAACAATTTGACCCACACCGGATGGCTCAGCCGCACATCAAGAGCGGAACACAAAGCCGATCTGTCCGTGCTTTCGATCTTCATTTGCTTCATGGCCACCAGCTCGCCGGTGCGAATCGATCTAGCTTTGAAGACCTTTCAGAACTGAACTGCTGAGCTGAGTTTATTTCCTCATCAGTGGTCTGGACTACGTAATGTGAACTGGTTTGCGTCCAATGACAACTGAGTCCTGTATTGATAATAGTCTTCGTCGTGCTCGAAATCGGAGTCGTAATGGGAATAGGAGCAGTAGCAGCAGTAGTAGTCGTCGTCGTAGCGGTAGGTGGTAGATGTAGTTAGGAGTAGTTGCAGTAGTCCTCGTCGTCGCGGACGTCGTCTTCGTAGCGGTAGGTGCTAGTGGTAGTCAGCAGTAGTTGCAGTAGTAGCAGTCGTCGTCGCGGTGGTAGCGGTAGTGGTAGCTAGGAGTAGCAGTAGTAGTAGTCGTCGCGGTGGTGGTAGCCGTGGTGGTAGTTGTAATTCGGAGTGGCAGTTCTAGTAGTCGACGTGGTGGTCGCGGTTGTGGTAGTGGTAGTCAGGAGCAGCAGTAGTAGTCGTCGTCGTAGCGGCAGGTGGTAGTGGTGGTTAAGAGCAGCAGTAGCAGCAGTCGTCGTCGTAGCGGTAGGTGGTAGTGGTAGTTAGGAGTAGTAGTACTAGTAGTAGTCGTCGTCGTAGTATCGGCCGTGGCAGTGGAAGCCAAGAGTAGCAGCAGTAGTAGTCGTCAGCGGATGCGGTAGTGGTAGCTAGGAATAGGAGTAGCAGTAGCAGCAGTGGTAGTAGTTGTAGTCGTAGTCGTAGTCGTAGTAGTCGTAGTAGTCGTAGTAGTAGTCGTAGTAGTAGTCGTAGTGGTAGTAGTAGTAGTAGTTGTTGTTGTCGTAGTAGAAAAAGAAGTAGTAGTAGTAGTAGTAGTCGTAGTAGTCGTTGTAGTAGTCGTAGTAGTAGTAGTAGTTGTAGTAGTCCGTCGTAGTAGTAGTAGTAGTAGTAGTAGTAGTAGTAGTAGTAGTAGTAGTAGTAGTAGTAGTAGTGGTACTGGTAGTAGTCGTAGTCGTAGACGTAGTCGTGGTAGTGGTAGTAGTAGTAGTAGTAGTAGTAGCAGCAGCAGTGGTAGTAGTAGTCGTCGTAGTAGTAGCAGTAGTAGCGGTAGTAGCAGTAGTAGTGGTAGCAGTAGCAGTAGCAGTAGCAGTAGCAGTAGCAGTAGCAGTAGTAGTAGTAGTAGTAGTAGTCGTGGTGGTGGTGGGGGTAGTAGTAGTAGTAGTAGTAGTAGTAGTAGTAGTAGGTCGTGGTGGTGGTGGTGGTGGTGGTAGTAGTAGTAGTAGTAGTAGAAGTAGTAGTAATAGCAGTAGTATTAGTAGTAGTAGTAGTAGCACTAGTAGTAGTAGTAGTAGTAGTAGTAGTAGTAGTAGTAGTAGTAGTAGTAGTAGCAGTAGTATCAGCAGCCGCAGCAGCAGCAGCGTCAGTGGCAGTAGCAGTAGCAGCAGTAGTACTTGTTGCAGTTGTAGTTGTAGTAGTGTGGGGATGGCAGATGTTTGTTGTTGACGT
Source organism: Symbiodinium sp. CCMP2592 (assembly GCA_905221615.1). Lineage (NCBI taxonomy): Eukaryota > Dinophyceae > Suessiales > Symbiodiniaceae > Symbiodinium > Symbiodinium sp. CCMP2592. The sequence continues at coordinate 445,846 of CAJNDT010005802.1, read as the reverse complement.
CGTGGCATCGTAGCACCAAATACATCCCGCTGACAGAAAGGCAACAAAGCTTGTGCTGCGTTTCAAATTTACACGATGAACTTTGTGGCGCTACGACTGCCTAACAAAGACTGTCATCGTTTCTGAGTGCACCACATACAAATACTCCTCTTTCGTCGTGTCGCTCCGCATCACACATCGTCGTACTGTGCCACACCCTAGCAAAAGCAATCCCTTTAAAGCATATCAAAGACGGGCGAAACACCATCAACTCCAAAATCGAGAAGCGCCCGCAGAAAATGCCCGTGCGGATGCCTTGCCGTACGTGCCCTCACCCAACAAGGAGGGTTCGACTTTCTCATACCTCGCTAGTGCTCCAAGTCTCACAGCTTGTACATAGACTTGGAGGAGTGCTGGCTTTCGGTATGCAGCCGTGTTGCATTGGAATTCATGTAAACTGTATTTCATTTGCTGTAGAATGCTCTAGGTGCATGAACTCGAGGAGTTGAAGAGGCTTGACAACGTCTAGCCAAACTCTGAATGCCAAAACCTGTGGCCACACCCACACAGGCACATCGATCGATTCTACGCCTTCTCTGATGTGCAAGCGTGGGATAGAGCATGCAATCAGAATCTGCAGCCGCGGTTGACGATCCTTATCGTCCACTGTGTTCCGTATCGGAGGCATTGGAGCTCGTGTTGAGTATTCCGTTCTGCAGTCCTTGCCCACATCAAGGCTCTGGCTGGTTCTCGAAGGCTCGTTCTGCTTCGTCGAACTCGTCCAGATCTGCCATGCTCTTCCTGCTAGAGTCGGAGGGGGCGTATTGCGGGTGTTGCCGATGTAGCCTTATACTTCAACGGTGCCATTCACAAACGAGGCAAGCACGTCGTTTCCCAAATTGGAACACCAAACAGCCTTCTGCCTCCTGCGCCTCGGCTTGTTCCAGCGCTACAAGTAAATTCTGTGGGCTTCAGCTTTGCAGTCCTCACTTCTGCTAGCGAATCTGACAGACCGGAAAGCCCAAAATTTAGGAGCTCTCGCATGACGTCCGGGTCCTGTATCCAGAGGCTGTGCTGCCCTGTTCACATACTAGCCAGCTGAGTACTCGGGCAGCCGCGCAGCAATTACGGACTTCATGTGAGCGCAGCAGTGAGCGGCACTCACAGTGGACGCAAATAGTACTCCAACTTATCTGGACTTAGTAAGCTGCGCCTTCCCAGGCTTCGGGAAAGGTTCATTCGGAGGACATGGCACAGAAAGCAAGAAACGTTTGTCTGCAGCGACACTTGCGCCAGCACGATTCGTGACTATACATCTCTCAACGAGGGCTTACGCCACACTTAAGCTCTAATCCGATGCGTCGGAACGAATTCAGCGAATATGTGGAGGGAGATTCGTTGCTACCCTCCGGCGATCCAGTCCAGTGGAGCAGCAGGACTTTGAAAGGAATGCAAAGAAGTACTGTGACTGGACTGGATCGGCTCCGATTTCGCCCATAGATCCGTGGGCCAGCAGTGATGACCATGAGAATAAAGGCAAGCATCTCCAAAGCGACGCTTTCAGCATGGTTCTCAGGATAGTTGTAGTTATGAACAAAGGTTCGAATGCCTCCGTCGTCACGGAGGTAAGTGTGTGCAGTCTCCAGTCACAGTGACAGCTCCTGAGATTGCACACATGAAGCCGTCAAAGTCCGCCCAAAAACAACCCGGTAACCCGAGATCTGAAGCTCCCACAGGGTACCACATGAGGCATGCTTTGTCAGCAGCCCGGGCTTCAGTTGAGTCCTACTCCCTACCTCCTCTTTCGATACCTTGAGACCAACGGTTCTTGTCAACAGCTACAGCATCGTGTTCTGTTTTAATCGCATAGACCAAAACCTGGGCTTCAAGGAGGAGTACGTCGCAATGATTCATCCGACATGACTTTAGATGCCATGTCTCGCGTTGCTTCGGCCCTGTTTCCTACCCTTGGAGATCAGACGCAACTCCGGTCGTTGCGGGATCGCACGTGGGCCGCAAGATCTAGCTGAAACTATCTATCACAACTGAGCCATGCAGCCAGTATGCAGCTAAAGATGTCGCTTGCTTTGGTGGGATCTTTGCTCACCCCTCAGCCTGGCTCAGCCCAGCTCCGAAGACCTGCAAGAAGGCTCTGTGCAACTGGGCTTTGGGATTGAGCAGGCTGAGCAG
>CAJNDT010005802.1:383677-441177 GCA_905221615.1 Symbiodinium sp. CCMP2592 | reverse complement strand
GCCGACAAGATGTGCGAGTTGTCCCGCAGCTCCATTCCCTTTTCGATCCCAATCTGGAATGTTTTCGTTGCAGTTCGAATCAAGTCAGATGGTGTCGCGAATGTGGGATGGATTTGGTGACTGGCGATGAAGAGTAGTTGCAGTCAGAAAGCATTTCGCTAAACGTAGAACGGTTGAAAGCAGGACAGAGATAATTAGTTACATAACGTGTCCAATCTAAGGAGGTTCGATCTTCATGGCTTCGCGCCCTGAACAAGACAGGACGAACTCTTGAGTTCCGCCATAGCTGCGAAGGGTGTCGCCTCCAAACCCCGCACGAGGAGCAGGGGGCATCCACAAGCACCTAAGATTGCGTGGTGTTAGCCAAGCCTGAAACATCCTTAACTGTTTCTTGGATTGACATCAAAACTCTGAACAGCCCAGATGCCACATCAGCGTGGGTCGACGGCTTGGTGTCTGTGACCTCCAACAGCCCATCGACAGATGCACGCTTGGCTCGAGCCTCAGCAGAAAGCGAATTTCGAGAACCTCAGACTGCCCGGTTACCTGCACCAGCACCACCATCATCATGCTCCCGATGAGAACACCTGCGAGCATGCTTACAGCGTCATCTCCATCCCCATTGTGGTTACAGTGATTGTCCTCCTCGTCCTCGGCCTCCTCCTCCTCCTCCTCCCCTCCTCCTCCTCCTCCTCCTCCTCGTGTTCATCTTCGACACGTTTGGCAGGCTTTTCGGCCCAGATCAACTGCAGTTGCACAACTGCAGCAAATGGTGTCGAACAATGTTCGAACAGCAGCACGGCGCAATTCGGGCACACGACGGCTACCCCAACAAACGCTGCTTCATTACAGCTCTTCATGAATCCATGAAGTGCATCGTGCCCAGCAAGAAAAAGAGGCGAAGGAACACTGCGCATGGAAGTCCCCAATCCTCAAAGCCACATGAAAGCAATCCGTGAGAATCCTCGCAAACTCAAGGGGGCACGACTCAAGCCGGAAAACCCCCAGCAGCTGCTTGCGGAGATCTTCGTCCACCTCAAAGAAGTGGCAAATCATCAAATGGCGAATCTCGTTGAAGACTACGGAGGCTAACATCATGTTCTCCTTCTTCAGGTTAATAACTCAGCATCCATGACAACCCACTTATCCCACAGCACTATAGTCGCCCGGGCTGGGCGGCCTCAGAAGCTTTGCTGGGTAGAACAAAGTTTCCAGCGGGATTTAACCACTTCATGAGCAAACAGCATCTGGCGGGTTTTTTCTGATTTCTCGTGATGGGAAAAGGCTCGTGCGAACTCTTCTCAGTGCAGACCGAGGAGCTGCCTGCTCGCAAGACAGTACCTGACCTCTTAAGTTGTTCGTGTTAAGAGATAAGCGTGGTCTGCTGCTTTCAATTCGACAGCACAGTATGTCATGTGTATAAACATTAGAAGAATGTGCCCTTACCCTTGTACCCCACATCAGTTGGTTTCGTCTTGTTCTTCAGAAAACTGCAGGATTTCAAAACAGATTGAGCATGTTTAATGCTGCATACAGGAGCTATGTTGTCCGAAGCAAAAAGGGGGACATGGTATGGTGGTATGTCCTCAAGTTGCCACGAGGAGATACAACGGCCGCTCTTGCATTTCGAAGGCGTAAATTGAAAAGAGCGCAAACGGGCCATTCTGCCACAACATATACTGTAGCCCGAGTCTATACATCCTGATGTTTGTCCTTTCTTGTGGCATTTCTTTGTTCTTCCGCCCGTGATCCTGATTGCTGATAGAGAACGCACTCGGCAGGCTCACAAGCTCTCACATGCAGTACTGTAGGCAGCAAAAAGCGTATACCAGCGTGCTTTTCCGTCTGTAGCCAGTAGCTTCAATCTGTCTGGATCCTCTGCCGTCAATGCTATTTCTGATATGCTAAGACACAGTTCAAGATACTAAAGTCATCGGAGCAAGATGACAAAATCTCCTTAAAGGTGGTTTCTCTACCCCGGCAGCCTGACAGCGTTCACGCTCATCGAAATGAACATGAATCAAAGCGACATCCCAGGCAGTGACACGCCCATGTGGGGCCACAAGGGCGCACAGCAGCCAGGTTTTGCCGCCGCGACCGGCGCAATAGTCCAGAACCGTCTCCCCTGGTCGGGCCTGCCAGATTGCTGCAAGTAGAGATTGGAATCGACAAGCACCTGAAACAAATACCTGGCAACTAGTGCGCTGGCCCTCTCTGGGCGGCTGGCCTCTGTAGCGAGAGCTAAGATTTGGGAGCCCTCGTCTTGAACCTCGAAGAGGCCCTGGCTGTAGCCCGGGAGCTGCCAAACGCCCCCATTGGCTGGCCTGCCGTCCTGAAACTTTTCTGCTGGGCTTAGGGGTCATGTCGTGACCCTCAGGCCATCGGCCCGCCCAGTCAGGACTCTCTCTCTCTGACTCTGTCAAGCCTGTCAAGAACGTTGAAGTCTTGAGTCTTGAGGATTCGGACTGCAGCTGTACCATTAAAGTATCGGCACCGAGTTCCTCTGCCTTGTGCAGTTGGCTGCAAATTTCTCCTGGATTGGATGATCAAAAATGAGGTACGTGCGTGGGGTGTGCAGGCCGAACTCTTGCCTGAACGACACAAAAGCATCAGAAGCCTTAAGACTGTCTTGCGAGCAGCCTGTCAAAGGGCAAAGCTTTTGCCCTACCACATGTGTTTTCACTAAGCCATAGACCAGCGTCCGGGAGCCACAAGCCAAAACGGCTCTCTGCTGTGGGTATGCTGCGGACCCCATGCTTTGAAAGCTGGTGCATAAGCTCCAATCGGGTCGTCCGGAGGGTGTTGACGCGAAGCCTTGGCAATCAAGAGTGCAAGCCGCAAATCGACATTGGTTGGGGGGTTGCCTTCAAAACTCTGCCAATATCTCTGTGGGCACGTGATCCTCGCAGGCTGGCACATAGCGCGGCCAAGCTGGAAAGCTGACAGGGGCCCGAGGTGTTGCAGCCAGCGCTCTGCCATCCACCTCCAAAGGGTTGCGGTGCCCCACAGTAGCAAACAGGGCACCTGTCATAAAGAATTCTATCGGAAAGACTCTTATGGATAAACCCTGTCGATACGTATGATAAACCCCTTTGCAGCATAGGCCCCTATCGCTTTTCCATAGACCCTTATCCCCGTCACGATAGGCCCCATCTCTCAAGCCATAGGCTCATGTGCCTTTCCTGGTCCTGTTTGAGTCACTTTTGACTTGTGTAGTAGCCACGACATATACTAGCTTTCGGGCACGTCTTTCTTCCAGCTAGGAGGCTCCATCTCATGCAGCCACTAGTAGCAGAGCATGCGAATGTAGCGAGCGATGGTGTCAATGCAGAGTCACAAGCAACTGAGCAACGAGGTCATACACTCACAAGCAACTGAGCCATGAGGTCAAGTGTCAATTCATTCGCACGGTTTGATTTGCGCTTGGAATGTGAAGGAAGTAGGATTTGCGGCAGCAGGGATCAAAACCCCGATGCCCAAGCCGTTGAACCGTTCTTCCACAAACCCTACTTCCTTGCCCTGTCCAAGTGCAGAACAAACCGTTCGAACGAATTGACACATGACCTCGTTGCTCAGTTGCTTGTGACATTGTGAGCGTGCATTGACACTATCGCTCGCTACATTTGCATGCTTTGCTAATGATATCGGTTCATCATACATCTTATTGAACACGCCCCCTAAATGCCCTCCCTCATGCGGCGATTCCGATTCACGATTTATCTTGAACATGCCACCTCATTTGGCGATACCAGCTCATCATATATCTTAAACATGCCCCCTCTTTTGGCGATAACAGGTCATCATGTATCTGGAACATGCTCCCTCACTCGATGCCGGTTCGTCATATATCTTACACACGCCCCCTCATTGGGGGATAATCGGTGCAGCATAATTGCATGTGAAACACACCCCTTCATTTTTCGATTCCGCTCGTCATATATCTTGAGCACGCCCTTACATGTGGCGAGAAACGGTCCACCACGTACCTTAACACACACCCCGTCATGTGGCGATTCCGGTTCACCATGTATCTTAAGCACGCCCTCTCATTTGGCGATGCCGGCTCTTCATATATCTCAAACACTGGCAGACCGACTGACCGACTCTCCGATTTACTGACCGCCTGGCCCGACAGACTGACAGACCGGCTGATTGACAGGACACTTATTCCCTAACTTTCCAGGTGCAGAACGAACCGTTCATGTGAGTTCTCATCGCGCAGGTTTTTGTGCGAAAGCATTTGCTTCATTGCTTCTTGCACTCGCTCCCTAATGGCTGCATGCGCATGAAAGCTCAGGCAATATACAGGCCGAAAAACGATAGGGGTCTATGCGCGTTACAGGGGTCTATCCCCCAGCCATAGACCCCTCTGTCTAGACCCCTATCCCACCTGTGTACACCCCTAGCCCTTTAGGAACCTATCCGATTTCCCATAGACCCCTATCAATAGGGGTCCATGGCCCAATGGGCAGGCAGCGGGGTACTTTCCAGACTCTTACTCTTATCTTCACAACCCAGCCACAATGGCAAGGACCAAGCAACAGACAGGCGCTTGGCCAGGGTGGCAGAATCAGCCGGACCAAACCTTGGAGTTGTGGTTCGTGATGGTTGCCATGCTAGTCTTGAGTGCGCCTGCCTTCACATCACACGCACAGCTCCGTCGCCACAGATGCCAGTGTACGACCCCACCATCAACGGCAGCCCGACACAGCACAAATACGAACATGCATGCGACCAACCGAAACGTACAGAAGCAGCAAAAGACAACCTGGCGATCGCAAACGAGTGGCAGCGGTCGACTGCAGGCATCGGCCAAGACTTGCCGCCACGCCGTCTTCGTGGATCCGGCCAAAGCGAAAGACGGATGCTCCATCTCCTTCCGACGGCCCCGAAAGCGCAAGCAATGTGCCTGTGCCTAGGGCCAACTCCTCACAATCTCGCACATTTGGCGATGCGATTTTGATCTTTCAATGCCTCCCAAGCTACCTCCAGCACTCGAGGCAGCTCTCGCACCACGAAGAGTTCGAGAAGCAGCTCGGCGTCGCAGTCGTGGCCGGGTGCAACTTGCTCTAGCAGGTGCGAAAGGCGCCCACGAGCCACAGCCACGCCAAGAACCTGAGAAGAACGAGTTTGAAAAAGCTTCTGACGACCAGGTGCGCCAAGTGGCGTGGACAGGTCTTTGAAATCGCATAGGTCGACAGCGTGGCCACAATTTGGGGCCCAGGAAGCTCCAATTGCATGCACAACATTCACGATCGTACGTTCATCGCCTTTGAGCCTAGCCTGAAATGCAATATGTTGGCTGCTTCAGTCTTCTTTTCAAACTCATGGTTCCCATCATGGACAGTGTCTGTCTCTGTACAATTCGCGCACATTTGTGCGCAACATATGCACACTCTCTAGCGGGCCGACTTACTTCAGGCAAGAAGCGCGCCGAGCCACAGCTGAACGCGTCGTTTGGCACAGCTTGGCGTGTCGGATGCGCATGGCCTTCCGCAGGGCCTTCTCCTGAACAGCAACTGTCCGGAGGTGGGGATGTTTTGGGGATGCTCGGATTGTCACTTGCTGGAAGTGGCCTGTCCAGATGAAAATTGCTTTCGAAAGTATGTGCTGATCAGCATCTACAACACTTCATATTCACGAGGTGGTTGGCGGGCAGGCAGTTCAAAGCCCCTGCACCTGCGTTCAGATACTGGGCTCTTTCGGATCGCTTTTCTGGATGCCGACTCTCAGCTTTCCCCCATCCACTCGGGATGCTCGCCCTTGCACCAGCGACTAAGTCTTGCTGATTCTTGCCGAATCCCCTCGCATGCAGCAGTCAAGAATCAATAGCCTAACCTTCCGGGTGGGAACGTATGGGATGTGGCCGGTTTGCTGCAGGCTCTCACCCAGGAATGTAGCGTTGTGGCAGCTATGCTGCAAGTGTTGGATTCTTCGGTCTCGTCGTGCGCCGGGGGAATGGATATACGCGGTGACAGTGAGAGTGAGATCGGACTTGATCAAAACTCAAAACTATCGTCTGCCACAAGTGCCCCAGCCAAGTCTCGACATCGCTGCCAGGAGAAGCCAGCCAAGCTCTCAAAGCTTCCAGGGACACGTCTCGGACCAGAATCGCCTCGTCGGAACTTCGCGTACTGCTAAGTCGCTAAGCTTTTACAAGGCCTTCAGTGCACGCCGCACGCCTTCGCTGCCCAGAGTGCCTGAGGGTCGCCATTCTCCCGCTGCGGACCACCTGGACCTAGCATGCGAGGTGTCATGCAATCCCTTCTCGATCTCTGTCTGTGTGCGTGCCTGTTTGAGTGGCTTTGCTTCTTGGAAGCCTGCTCAAGTTGCTCTGTTATTGTTGAGCGTGAGGAGTAAAGCCTTGGACACTCTCGCTCTCCACCTGGCTCTGCGAAAGATAGCCGGAACTGCAGCACGAGCCTGCTCTTGGTTTGGGCTTCGTCATATTCCTTGCCACCTTGTCTAGCGTGGCAAATCTAAGGTTGTGTCGGGTGCCCCGATCTGTGTCAGCATCCCGTTCTCTCTCACACGATGCCATAAGGCCTACGATGTAGCAAGTCCCGAATTGAATTTGGAATCAACGGGCAAATAACCTCACCTGTGTCGGCATGGTTGTGGATGCTTAGCCCTACTCGTTGCTGCTTCACCATTGCGATGGTAATTCAAGCGACTCTCGCGGCGTCGCGGCTAAAGCATCACATGCGTTGCATCTGACCTGGAATTGAGGCGTGGAGCTTCCGGCAGAGGATTCGTTGACAGCACTGCTTGGATATGCCATCGCTGTGGCTCATGGCCCGTTTGTTAAAGGCAAAAGCCCGAGGGATAGAGTTGAAAAGTTTGGGTATCGGGAATCTGGAGCCATCCACACGCTTGAATCGTTGACGGAGCATGAGGGTCCTGCTATGGCCTGCTGCTCATGATCGACTGCGTGTGAGATGCTTGGAAACCCGGTCTGAACTTGTCTGCCTGCTGCTGTGTCGGAGCACCTCGCTTTCAAGAACCGTTGACACACGGCTTGAGCCCATAATGCAGTAAGTGAGAAACCAAGCCACATGCCAGGGCTGCGTTGACTCTAGCAGCTAGCACTTCGGTGCGTACACATCACCTGTGTCCCATGGATGGCATATCTATGACTGTCACACCAGCAAGCCTCAAAGAAGACCCTGCGTTGTGGGTCTCGGGAGCAGGTGCTCGGAGCTTTGCAAGATGCCTGGGCAGGCAAATAAGCAACGAAGACTGGCCAGGACTGATGCAACCGAGGAGAAAAACAAGAGGATGGTATCACGAAGAGAAGACCTCGTAGCATGGGGATGCGCTGCATGAGTCCAGATCTCATCTTTTGGACAGCTGAGAGCACACATGATACTGTGACTGACCGGATGCTGGCGGACGATATACTTGAACATCACCTTAGACATACTAGTACCAGAAGTGGAGTGCTTGGCAGGCTTCAGAAGGCCTACGGAGAAGCAAGCCTGACACTTGTCGCCTTTCGGGGTTCTCGGTACGAGTAGGTGGTTCAATTCCGCCACGAGTTGGCATGTCGCTACAACAATCACCAGGGTCTGCTGACACCCAGCTCAAGCAACCTGCGACTTCTGAGAGAGCCCGGAAAACCTTGCCCTTGCGCCACACGGGACCCTGCCTGGGACGTCAGAGCAACGGCCCACAGACACGGAAAGTGGCTCCTGCTCTCATCGTGAAAAGCTAGGCATGCTGCTGCTGCCGCAGCAGCTGCTGCTGTTGATGATCATGGCGATGATGAGGAAGATGATGATGTACGACTACGAGGCTTCTTACTCTCCGTATCAATGCTTGTCCGCCTAAATCGGAAAGGGGGGCTAGGCGTGCTTCGAGACGAAAGGAGGCTGGCCTTCCATCGAGCCAAGATGCTGACTCCAACGGCTCTGTCCCAAGTTTTTCAGAGCTTACAAATTAAAGCCGTAAGTCGGCAGGATGGTGAAATGCAGGTTTGCAGGGTCGATCAAAAGCCGTCCTGCCATACCATCAAGCTGGAAATCCGAATCTCTGAGCCGGATTCCGATCGTCTACAACTGCCCCTCCCTTTCCCCGCGCCTGTAGCCACCTCCGGGGGCTTGGTGCCTTGCGGTCGCTGCGCCGGGGGTCCCGCGGAGTGGGCGCGGACGCCACCTAAAGTCGACAATCTCTGCTTGGTAGGATTCCATGCAGCACATTCTGTAACTACCAGGCACATAAGACGTTACGCGAGTTTTCTGGAAAGCCACCGGTCGTTTAACACGCCACGGTGGTGCAGTGTCAGGCAGAACAGCAGGGAAACAGTGATTCGGAGCAGTTCTCTTGGCTCGGTGGTGGTAGCGGTGGTAGTGGTGGTGCTTGTAGCAGTATAGTCGTTTGGGTGGAGGCAGTAGCAGTAGCAGCAGCAGCAGTAGTATATCTTCAGATGACGGCCGTCTCAAGAGGTTCGAGGCACAGCATGCACAGGCAGATCACGAAGTCAGGAAGCTGACAGGCCGTGAAGATAGCGGCCGCGAAACCAGGAAGGTAAGCAACAGCTCAACAGCTAGATTCGATCACCGGGAAAAAGCAACAAACAACAAATTTACTGCAGCAAGCGAGTTTCCCCTGTGGGAAGTGCTTACAATCAGCTCATCGTCTCTTGTGGTTGTCCCTTGGCCAAGGCCATGCATGCATGGACAATGTTGCACTTGCTGTGCATCGTCTTGCCCGGAGAGTTCCTCAAAATGTACACCAGATTAAATGTCCAGAGCGAGAGGTTTTCATCGAGTTGAAAGGCAGCAACTCCAAACAGCTCGAACTCCAGGGGTCCTTGACCAGAAGAGGACGCGAGGGAAGACACAACATGACAGATGTGGAAAATGCTCCGCTGCACAGTTGAATTTCTATCATGCTCATGATTGCACCACCCCAACATCCGGAGCTTTCCCGCCTCAGCGCCTGCAGAGGCAATGCTGTTCGTGGGTGTCTTCCCCTGAAGAGAGCTGGAACTACTACACAGTCAACCTCCATCCTCGTTTGGGCGACTACGATCGCGCTTCAGCTGTTCCCTTGGAGCGGGCGAGTGCGGAGCTTCTCAAGCACAGGGCACTGCACCAGCCGTCAGCTTGAACGGACTGTGAAGAACTGAGTCTCAGTTGCCCTCGAGCCTCAACGCTTAGCCCCAGCAAGATTCGTGCAAGTGGAGATTCAGACCAGCAGGGCGAAGCAACCACAAGTTCGACAAGTTCTGACTCAGCCTGTGGATGCTTGTGGGGTGGTTGACGCAACATGGTGCTCTCTTCCGACATCGAGCAGACAAACATACGCATTCCAGCATGCGTCGCTGCACAAATGCATCCTGAGACGGGCAATGTCTGGCTATCTTCGTGCCTCTAGTCGGTCGACTCGGTCGGCAAGGTTGGCTAAAGCTTTGGCCACAGTGCCTGCAAGGATGGCGGGCAGTTACCAGCCCTGATTTTTACAGGAAGGGACGCTGTGGGAGCCCTGTTTTTGCACACACAAAGTTGTTGCGATGCTTCGTGCAGTGTCGCTTAAAGTTTCACCTTTGAATGCTTTACGACGTCGTTCGTGATTTTTTTGGGTGCCCTGACAGTCACAAGCGATAAAATGCTGATGCTCTGATATGCTGTGTGTGCACTGCTGCTGTTGTGACTGTCGTTGGTGCGAAGTGCATGTCGACTGTCCAAAGCAGCATGTGGCGAGAGAAAGGGTGCCCCCGCATCAACGAATTCTGGTATGGACTTATCTGACCCCTGGGTTGCTGCTGAAGTTTGCCCTGCTCTGGCCGTGACGGCCGATCTGGAAGGAAGCGCTTCGCACTGCTCAGATCTTGTCATGCGCCGAGCAGTGTCGATCCAGGCCTAGCTCACTGCTGAGCCGATCGTTCACGGCCTTCAAATTGTCCATTTCTTCGATCTTGACACAGAGCCTCAGACCCCGGAACAAGTCTGTTTCCACTCGGGAGGCGAGGTCCAGCAACCGCCTAGTGTGTGTGCATTGCGCATACTATACATGCACGCTCCAAGGCCACAGGTCAATAAAAGGACTGTCAAGTGCATGCAAAGCCGCAGCTAAATCCAGCTAAATCCAGGGAAAGGCTATGGCTGGGCATACAGGCCTAAGCTAAGTAATCGAGTCCCTCCCAGACCCGCTGTCGCGAACCCCCTGGGCACAGGCGTTGTCATAGCATCCGCAACTGTCGCCATCTCACCCTTCAGTACCTCTCGGTTGCACAGACGTCTGCACATTGCTGTCGGGCACATTTGAGCCCTAGGGCCAACCCTTGCCCTGAAGCCTCGGTGTCAGAGACCCGCAGCTGCTCAACCTTTGAGCGCATCTCCTTCAGGTCTGTCTCCTGGCAGGCTTCCAGCAACTGTCTGGCAACACCGTGAAGAAGCGAACCTTAAACCCTGTCTCGGTGATGGCCTGCCGGCTCATCCTCTGCTGCAGCGGCTGCAGCATGGCGGCAACCGCCTCGTTCGCATCTGTTCAGGGTTATAGGCTGGCGCCAGCACGACTATAGTATTTGCATGTTGTTGGGTTAACCTCTAACTGGAGACAAAACATCGGTGACATCGGTGTATATATTCCAGTGAGTGGCTCGTCCCGCGAAGGTGCACGAGGTCCGACAGGGCTCATGCCAAGTCTGCTCGACGTGGAACTCTCTCGTCATGTTGAGGAGGGCTCCACAGGCTGAATCAAGGCTCTGGCCACTTTGTCCATGGATCCCTGGGCCGCATGCAAACAGAACGCCACAGATGCCAGCAACAACTGGAATGCAGCATTGGCCGCAGGCTTCTCAAACAGAGCATGAGAAGCTGTCATAGACTCTTACGCTTCTTCCAGCCTTCAGGTCCTGAGTCCTCCACACCGAAACGTACTACCAGTACCTGACAACTCAAAACCTGAACTCAAATTCTAAGCTCTTGGCCACATGCTCACCAGCCTGACTTTCAAGCTGCTAAGCGGGGCTAAACAAGAGGATCTTTCTATCCCTCCACCGTATGTTCAAGCAGAGACTTCGCGCGATGCTATGTGCCGCATCTCACGTTGAGACATGGCCTCGACGAGCCGACAGCCCGAAGACCACGAGAACAGACTATTCTAAGGCCACAGCTGCGTTGAGACTCATCATGCCCTGTGCGAATCAGGTAGGCCCGTCTCAAACAATAGCCCAACAAAGAGGTTCCTTGCCGGACCTCCGATGCTTCGCCCGCCACGTTCTGATCTATTCACAAGAGCGTGGGTGCTTCTCCACCACATCCTGTCCATGCAGCCTGGACACCTGAGCCTCGCCCCTATCCTTATCCAAAGGACTCAATTACAGTGAGACCTGCCAAGCACGATGCAATGCCCTTTGCAAGGCCCACGGACCTGCAGAGTTGCTGACAGCTCGTTCTGCTTGGCATGGAGCGATGCTATGCCATGCTCCACCACGGACATGCGGGCCTGCGGCGTGTTGGTGCCCGTCCTCACAGCCCTTGAACCGTGCCTTCCTTCATATGTAGAGGCATTACATTGTTGTATTGATTGCGCTGCATTCATCATCTGCTACTGAAGTTTGTCAGTTGCGGATACATCCCTTTTCTGAAAGGCGGAACAGCCCCAGCTTCCATCACTGGCCAAAGCTCGGTTGTAACGATGCACATGCTCAGCAAAGCTGAGTGCACCAATCATCCATAGAGACATGCCCACGATCTTGGCCTCATCAGGCCGACGAGCCATTCCTCGGACGATAAATTCAGGGGGCTCGTCGTCTCAACTGCCTCGTACTCCTGTCCTATGCCATGCTGCATATGCTGGTGAGGCGATGCTGACTATTATTAAACGGTGGTGACGAACGAATACTGGATGATGATGATGATGAAGACCATTATCATCACCATGGTTCTGCTCAATATGAAACCGATGAAGACGTGGTGATGTTGGTGTTGTGGCTGCTGATGATGAAACCGACTCAGTTAACAAGACTTGACCTATCAGGATAAATGCCATCGATCTTGCATCAAGTCCATGGTAGTGCGCAGATGACTCGAGATGTGCCAATCTGGCGGATCTTGAGATCCTCAATTCTGCAGTCGGGTGGTATCATGAGCGGAGGGGAGAAGAATCTCGGAAACGCATCCTCAACTCCCGCAACCGTCAGGTGCGGCATTTTTCCTTCGGACCTGTGCTCCGACAAACAGTAACGATCGTGACTAAACATAGGCGAGATTCCGGCCAGGAGTTCTTCTTGCATTGCTTCCAGGCTTGACTGCTGCTGTGACATGGCCGTCACTGCAGCTGCGACCTGCGCAGGCGCACTCTTTAGACTCGTGGCTGCTTCTTCAACTCGCCAGGACCTGGGTCGCAGTTTCGGGTCCAATGTGACTTCGTGCTATGTAACAGTCCTGACTGGGCAGGTCATGCATCGAGCTGCAGGGTTAATCCACTCAAAAACAAGCAGGAACAATGCAACAACGACCGGGGACAAACACTGGCTGCGACTGTCGGCGACGCCATGTGCTAGCAGACCCATAACTGCGTTGAGTCAGTGAAGATGCGGTTGTCAAACGACATGGAGGCGTTGCATTTAAATTGGCGTCTTGATGGGTGACAGGGGGCTCGAAAGGCATGGCATCTCACGGTTGCACTTCCGCCAGACTGTTGCTCGCCGAACATGCTTTGCCATCTCCATCGCGCAGCAGAGAACTGTGCACTGAAACTGCTCCATTCCATGAACCGGCTACGGGTGGAGACATTGCTGGGAAGCGCTTAGCTGACCGTTTGCTTTGCTGTTCTGGCACTGGTTCCTAAGCGAGTGTTCTGTGCAAATCCACGCCTGGCCCTTCTCGGCTTGCAGCGCCTGGAGCTGACTTTGCAGCACCCGAACAGCAGCAGACATCTCCTGGGTTGCAGACCATGCAACAGCTGGGTTCTTTGAGGCAAGATTGCGATTTGCTCTCGCATGCATCTACTCATGGCCTTGATGGATGCATGTTCAAGAGGCGTGCAGCATGCCCAAGAGCTGCATCTATAGTGTCACGCATTAGCGCACCTGGTAACAGGGCTCCGTGACGCTGGAGCCACGAAGTGCCTGCTGCTGGCTTATTCGGCACAGCAATGCGTGTGTATGTATGTGTGTATACACACATATATGCACTCATATTATGTGGTGTGTGTGTGTGCGTGTTTATGCATGTCTGTGAGTCTGTCTGTCTGTATGTACGTATGTATGTCACTGTATGTCTGTATATACATATATAATATTTTGTGCCCCCCAAGATCTATGTATTTTATCTGTTTTTAGCTATTGCCGCTCACGAACATCTCCTCATGACCATCCTTCCAATCACGATTGTTTTTCTTATGACTGCGTCACGTGTCTCAAACCATCTCCTCATGACGGCACAAGCCGACCGTGTTGAAACCCAACGCGGCCTAATTTTTCAATGAGCCCGACGGAGGATCACATGAAGCAATTCAGACATATTGAATTTAATATGGCGAATCCCAAATTCAAGATTCCCCAGGACGCTTGGGGAGGAATCTTGGATCACAGATCTTGGATCCGCCATATTGAATTTCAATATGTCCTCAACATTTGAATATCGCCCTCCCTGAATGCAAGATTCCTCCCAGGAGTCCCGTGCAATCTTGGATCTTGGATCTTGGATCCGCCATATTGAAATTCAATGTGTTTCAATATTTCAATGTGGTCATGTGCCCTTCTGGGTTTTGTTGTCTCCACGGCTCTTGTTACTGTCTGCATGAGCATGTCTGCGGCATCCAAAAAACAGAGAATCTAGTGGACACCCTGCCCCACAAACCTGAAAAGATTGATTTTCGGTTTTTTGGGACAGTAGGGCACTTAAACAAACAAAGATGAGCTTTTGAGACAGTGCAGCTTTTTGGACCAATTTTTTTGAACACCTGGGGAGCTAGCCTCCAAGACTGGACAAAATTGTTGTTTTGTTGCTGTTTTGGGACAGTACAGCACGTTGGGAATCAGACTGGCTGTTCTTTGAGGACACTACAGCACTTGTGCAGAAAAATTGCTAAAGTGCTATATTGTCCCCAAAAAGCAATCTATGGGAGGATTCTAAAGAGAATTGGCTGAGTGACCGGCGCCATGCACAAAAGTCTTCTCACATCCTATAAGCCTTTTAATTGACAAAAGATTTGTGTTCTGCCGTCTCCCTGAGAGCTGGATCCATTGCACATTTTTTGTCATGGACTGCTTGGCCCCTGAAACCGTGAGTCCCAGCAGTGCATGGGGGAAACAGTTTGTTCACCTGGTGGTGTATGGGGAAGCTAAACCATGACATGTGTCAAAAGTAACACTGACATCTATGTTTGTTTCAAAATATCTTCCGTAGATATTTAGATGTGTTTGACGTTGATAAAATTACTAGCATGAAATCTGGATCCAATTTAGTGGTCATGTGGAACTGTACAACACGTACTGCCACGACCACTGTGTGTAATTGTTTCTCAGAGACTGTAGAGAGGTGTGTGTGTGTGTGTCTGTGTGTGTGTGCGTGCGTGTGCTTTGTTTTGGGCAAACAGCCTCACGGACTATTTCATGTTTAGAGAGATACATGTGGTGTTCGATTATTTCGGTGTACAAAAGCAAATCTAGTGGGTAAATGAAACAGAACCCTGTAGGTGCACGAATGTCCTAATGTTGTTTCGATAGTTCCAGTTAAATAACTAGAAACGAATATGCTTTCACTTTCTATGAGAGATCGCAAAGTGACTCAAAGCATTTTCGCAGGAGCATGATTACTGGCATAAGGGTAAGATGGTAGATGGTAGTATGAAGTATACCCGGGTAAAATTAGACCCGAAACGTTGTTAATACTAATGCTTGCTTGCTTCTTAGTAGTAGTAGTAGTCGTCGTCGTCGTAGTAGTCGTGCAGTAGTAGTAGTCGTAGTCGTTGTATGGCTCCTGTGTTGGCTTGATATAACCATCGCCTTAAAACCTATGCCATGATAACACTGTTAAAACTAGTAATCGTAGCATGAATACTTGTAGAAGTAACAGTCGTAGTAGTAGCAGTCGTCGTATTAGAAAGTAGCAATAGTTAGCAATAAGTAGTAGTGGCTGGAGAATATGCAGCCACGAAACTGATGTTTTTTCTGTCATCTTTGGTCTGCGTTGTGATGCGCAAAAACAATTGGCAAAGAATCGATGGAGAACCTAAAGGCATTTACAATGTTTTCGGCTTCTAGCGACAACAACAGAGAGACACACACATGAGCAATGACATGGTCGAGGTTGGTCCTGGGTTGGGGGTTACCATCCTAATGGCAGTAGTAGGAGAAGTCGTAGTAGTAGCAGCAGCTGCTGCTGCGGACAGGTGAACACTGCATGAATCTATTGGTATGTCCCCGTAGCCTGCCGCAATGTCCCGGGCCATGGAGGATTGGTGCTGTGTGGGCAGCTCCCCCCTGACGTCCCCCAGGAGCGTACGAGGTGCCCCCTCCACTTGTTGTAGGTGGCTGTGGACTCGGTCAAAAATCGTCCCACAGTGTTTCGGCATCTAGTGTGGGCCCTTCTTCCCCGTAGTTGAGGAGGACTTCGCCCAGGACTTTAGGGGGGGATGGTTGCATACATGGTGCAGCGCTGCTAGGCCCCCCTCCCCCCCCCGCCCCATGGTATCCCCCCTCCCCCCCTGTGGTTCCCTGGGGGCCCCCCTGTGGTTGCGATCGGTTGCGCACCCTTCTATGGCTATTGCTGGTTGGGCGTCCGGTTGCTAATGGTTTGGACCTTCGGATGTGATACAGTTCCACTGAACCCCGACCTGCAGCTCCAAAGCCCCGTGATGATGACGAAGATGGTGGTCATGATCCCCATCCGCACTTTCATCCGGTCCCTTGCTCAAGCGTCCCGAATGAAAATCATTGAAACACGTGCTCAAGCTTGATTCTAACGAACCCAACCGAAACTTGGCTTGGAATGACAACGGTCGATACAGATTCGCAAAAACATCACAATCCAAGAACGATTTTCAACTAAACCAAGCAATGAACATGCAGTGCCGAAGCCCGAAACAACGTAAGAACACAGGTACTACCAACAGCCACACTGGGAATTGCACAACATCATCGACATCATTCTCATCTGCGTGTCGAAGGGGAGGGTTAGGCCCGGCCCGGCCGTTCCCTGTCTTCGGCCGTTCCCTGTCTTGTGGTTCCAGTGTTGAGGGAGAGGTGTGACTGTTTGCTGGGACGAGAGGCCTCGTGGCGGGGCAATACCATGGCGGGTGGGGGGGGCACCAGCCGTGCAAGCACAGCAAAGAGTAATAAAAGCATTGATCTTTGAGGAGGGGTGACATATATATGTATATATATATATATATATTTATACACGTAAAGGTACATGCACGTATACAGTATACATGCGTGTGCATGTATGTATGTGTGTACAAAAATAATCACTGAATGAACAAACAAATTCGCTACATGTGATCTCGGTTCTCGGTTCGCCGGCCGCCCCCCATGATGATGCTGATGTTGTTGATGTTGATGTTGTTGATGATGATGATGATGACTCCGAATGGCTTCCTTCACTCCTTGGATGAGTGAACCTGGGCTCGTCGGCTAGCTGCAGATTTGATCGGGTTGCAGAAGCCGACCTGCGAAAGCTAGTTTATAAGGCGCCTCGGCGCATGTTCCCCTGCCCAAAAGGGCACTCGTGCCAAGTCACCACTGAGTGACCGAGAGCATAGCTCTTGCTGGCGCGCGCTAGCTCGGACTCATCCCTAGCTGCGGTGGAAGAAGAAGATGTTGATGTTGATGATGATGATGATGATGATGCCAAACACCCAAACAAGACCCACACCGCGAACACCACACCACAGTGGGGAGGGGAGCCACTCCCAGCCGACCAAACCCCGAACCACACTACACTATAAGGGCGGGGCAGGAGGCGGTGCCAATCATTGGGGTGGGGGGGGACGGCCGAGCCGGGATCATTTTCACATATGTCACATGTATATATCCGTACGTATATGGAAAACATGTTTTTTAGCACTCGGAAAACCAGGTAGGGAGATCTTCACTGATTCAACAGCGCGCATCGAGGTTGTGACTGATGTTCTGGGTCTTCTCCTCCGAAACGGTGGGCCACGACGGTCGGATCGGTCGTCCGCTGTGTAGGGCATCATTGATCCCTTCGCATGGTCTGATAGGTCCGGGCCTAGGAGATCGCGATGGTCCAAAAATTGAAGCTTGCGGGGTGCACAATAAGGCCATCTTGGTTTGATGACTGGTCCTGCTGGCCTCGGGGGTGGGGGGAGTGGGGACGGGTGAGGTCGCGATCTTGGGCTTGGTTGCCATGATCTCAACCAGCTTCCCCAGCTGCATCACGGGATCTTGAAGGCACCCAGACCAATTTCCAAGATCAAAGAGTAGGCAGAAGACGGAGTGTTCATGTTTATGTGGTGAGAGTGGTGAGAGCACCTCGAAAAATGCACAACCACGGAATATCAGATAATATGACTGTATGTTGCTTCGCTTGGCAGAGAAGTGGCCTCAACATGAGGACATCGTTATGACCGTGGCTTCGAGAAAGTGCTAATACACGAAACCGTGTAGTGTGCTTTGCCAGGGCCCATAAAACCCACACAGCCCGCTGTCAACACCATCACGGCCTGCAAACGCCCTCCAAAAACTTGGCTCAGCCCGTTGCATTCGGAGCCTATCTTACCTCCTCGAAGGGACGTGCACGCGTCCTGTCCTACACTCCGAATCCTAACAAGTCCCAAAGCTTTGCCAACGAATTTCTGTTCCCCAACTTATGGTCCTGCACATGTCGGGAAGGTTCAGGATTTTGGCGAGAATGTCGCGCGATCAGGAAAGACGAGGAACTCTTGAAAACAACAATGAAGGTATCAAGTGACGAGGATGTCTGGGAGGTTTCTGCCGTTCAGGTCCAAACGAACAGAGCATTCTTTTGAAGAGTGTACCCTTAAGGGTTTGCAAGATCGAGGTCTCCCCCTCGAAGCATTTCGTCATCTTTCAGTTCGGTGATGTGTAAAGCTTCGTGTAGATCAGCTCCTGCTCGCTCACCTGGGGCCTGGAGGTTCCCAATAGAATTGGGATCCTTGTGGACAGTGACATGACACCATGTGAGTCTTCCAATATCGCACCCCAAAGCCCGAACATCAGGTTCTGCATGTCGCAAGTGCCTGCAAGGGCACCCCATGAAACTTGACAGTCTGGTAAGTAACCACAAGTAGGGCGATAGTGGAACCAAACCTGTGACCATGTGCTGTGTAACAGGCGCCGACCTTACCGTACCGCCGCCTCCCCATCCCTGCCGGCACCTCAAGACGCCGATGCATGTCTGCGAACTTTGCCTCACAAGTGCGACAGACGTGTGCAGGCATCGGGACCTAGGGGACGGTCCGGACAAGGTTTATTGGATTTAGTGCCCAAGCACTTTAATGAAATTTGTTGGGCGGGGTGGGCCGCAGCCATGAAATCTGTGAGTCTGGAACATGGGGCATTCAAAGGGAGGAGGGACAAGGTCTCGAGGGCGATAAAGATGTGAACCAGAATTCTGCTGGAAGTACTTTCGAGTGTTCCCTTGCATCGTGCGCCCGTGCCCAACATCCCTGTTTGTTCGATGCGAGGCTGATGAGGTCGTTACGTTGGTGGGTGCCATCTGGGAATGGAGCTTCTTTACGAGGATCTATGCCTTAGCAGCTTGCTTTTCCAACTCCAACTCTGCCACAGAGACATTCAAATTCATTAGTCGCAGATCCAAATCGAAACGCAGGCGCGAACGACAACTCGAATGCCCGTCTTTACCAGCAGGCGGTTCGTTCGCCCGGCAATCCAAAACTGAGCAGGCACAGAGGTTTGGGCAACGTTCTGTCCAGTAAGGTGTCAGGTGGTTGGGCTTCTACACGAAGCATCACAAAAACTAAAGATGTTTGTTGACGCAAGGGTTTCGCAAGTTTCAATGCCGAACTGCTTTTTCGGGCGTTGTCAGCAAGCAGCTGGTCATGTGCCGAACATGACTTGACCTGCTGTCCGCTAGCTGTAACCGACAGTCGGGAACCAGACATCGAGCGCCGGGTGTCGCTTCTACAGAGGCCCTAAATGAAAGGCACGGACAGCATTGGCATGGGTCTACCCGTTGCTTTTCTGAGCAAACCAGCAAATCTGTGTAGGAGGACTGCCAGAACACCTCGAAGCCGGACTATGGAAGTAGAGAGAGAACCATATCCTCATACCCCCAACCTCAGGCCGCCTCCAGGTCGGACCGCAGCCGTCCCAGCGCTGAAGACATGCTTTCTGGCGCCTGGCCCCGAGCTCGAGTTGAAATCGAATCTGAAAAGAAGGATGAGCTCAAGCCGGCGGAACGTTTTTTTTTCCTAGGTCTGGTCCGCCCCGGCTTGTTTTCCTAAGTCTGGTCCACTGGTTGTGGTTGCAAACAGCGGCAACTGCAGTCTTTGCTTATATTTTGCATCAAGCTATTGGGGAACTAGAATTTGACGGCTCTGGTTTTGCTTCTGTTTTGCATGAAGCTATTGGGGAACTACAATTTGCGGAGTCTGATTTTGCTTGTGTTTAACATCAAGCTGTTGGGGAACCACAAGTTGCAGGGTTCGGTTTTCTTTGTGTTTTGCATGAAACTATTGAGGAGTTCGCATTTGCAGGGATCGGTGTTGCTTGTGTTTTGCATCAAGCTATTGGGGAACTACAATTCGCAGGGTCTTCTTCTGCTTGTGTTCTGCTTCAAGCTAGTAGGGAACTACAATTTGCGGTGTGTTCTTCTGCTTGTGTTTTGCATGAAGCTATTAGGGAACTACAATTTGCGGTGTGTTCTTCTGCTTGTGTTTTGCATCAAGCTAATGGGGAACTACAATTTGCGGGGTCGGCTTTGTTTGTGTTTTGCATCAAGCTATTGGGGAACTACAATTTGCAGAGTCTTTTATTGTTTGTGTTTTCCGTCAAACTAATGGGGAACTAGCATTCGCAGGGTCTGGTTTTGCTTGTGTCTTGCATGAAGCTATTGGAGCACCACAATTTGCAGGGTCGTGTTTCGCGTGTGAATATTGCGGGATTACAATTTCAAACCTTCTGTCTTGTGTCGTTGTTTTTTGGTGTCGTTGTCGACATCCTCGTCATCGTCGTCGTCGTCGTCCTCGTCGTTGCCGTCGTGGTAGTTGTTCTTGTTGCTGTTGTTGTTGTTGTTGTTGCTGTTGCTGGTGTTCTTGTTGTTGTTGTTGTTGCTGTTGTTGTTGTTGTTGTGGTTGTCGTGGTGGTTGTGGTTGTGGCTGTTGCTGTTGTTGTTGTTCTTGTTGCCAGACAGACGTGGTGTTGCTGTTCTTGTTGTTGTTGTTGTTGCTGTTGTTGTTGTTGTTGCTGCTGTTGTTGTTGTTGTTCTTGTTGTTGTTTTTCTTCTTCGTGTTGTTGTTGTTGTCGTTGTTGTCGTTGAGTTGCTGTTGTTGTCGATGTTGTTGCTGTTGTTGTTGTTGTTGTTGTTGTTCTTGTTCTTGTTCTTGTTCTTGTTGTTGTTGCTGTTGTTGTTGTTGTTATTATTGTTGTTGTTGTTGTTGTTGTTGTTGTTGTTGTTGTTGGTGTTGTTGTTTGTTGTGTGTTGCTTGTTTCTTGTTGCTAGTTGTGTTAGTTGCTAGTTGTGCTAGTTGTTTAGTTGTTAGTTGCTAGTTGTTAGTTGTTCGCTGCTAGTTGCTAGTTCTTGGTGTTAGCTGTTAGTTGTCAGTTGTTGGCTGTTATCTGTGAGTTGCTAGTTGTTTCTTGTTAATTGTTAGTTGTTTCCTGCTTCTTGTTCCTTGTTTCTTGTTTGTTGTTTATTGTTTGTTCTTTCTTGTTTCTGGTTAGTTGTTTGTTGTTAGTTGTTTCTTGTTAGTTGTGTTAGTTATTTAGTTGTTTGTTGTTACTTGTTCATTGTTCGTTACAGACAGACAGACGGGTTTCTGCCCATGCTTTAGCCTCCCTGATTAAAGTTGGAACCTGTGGTTTGAGCCAATATGCTCCTGTGGACGTGTTCCAACTTTCTGCTTCCATCCTACGTATTTGGTTCTTTGGACCCTTCCGTCTAGATGGGCTGGCTGCTTCACAAACCTGCAGGAAAGTTTCGAACGTGGTATTGTTGGCCACTAGAGATCGTAAATGGAAGTCATCAAGGCTACGCGTTCTTGCAGGTTTGAGGGTTTAGGGGTACAGGACCAGGAGAGACCAGGGGACCAGGAGACCAGGCACCAGAAAACCAGAGGGCCAAAGGACCAGGGGACCAGGACCAGAGGACCAAAGCACCAGGGGACCAGGGGGCGAAGGGACCATGGGACCAGACCTAGCAAGGCCCCCCAGACCGGACCAGACCTAGGAAAAAAAAACCGGGGACCCAGCTCAAGACAAGTCGCCAAAAAGTAGCTGGTGCCACAGCAAATGATCCGCCTTGACACCACAATAGTGTCCTTATCCATGTGCGCAAACAGGTACCAACCGGAGTCCACACGAAGAACACCAAAGCATCGCCGTCGGATATTTGCAAGCCGTCCCACCCATCTTGCTTTCTGGTGGGTTCTGGACTGGGGTGGTAGGATCGAAACCTAAAAGGCTCAATACGGCCCTCACGGTCCAAGTTCACGAAACCTACGAGACGACTCCGAAACGGTATCAAATCGCAACAGCATATGTTCAATACGTTCAGAACGCCCCCGCCCCCGCCACCAGCACTAGCACCAGCAGCACCAGCAGCACCAGCAGCAGCACCAGCACCAGCAGCAGCAGCAGCAGCAGCAGCAGCAGCAGCAGCAGCAGCAGCAGCAGCACCAGCAGCACCACCACCGCCAGCAGCAGCACCAGCGCCAGCACCAGCACCACCGCCAGCAGCACCAGCACCAGCTCCACCAGCAGCTGAACAAAACCAAAACCCAAGACACACAACAACGAGAACACCAGTACGCATAACCAACCAAGCACCTACCAGCACCAGAAATAATATGCCAGCTCACAGCTATGTCATCATCGTCATCCCCGCCGCTAACAACAACGCTAGCAAGAACCACGACGCTAGCGTGTGATGATGCTTAGTGCTGTGACTGCTTGTTGTGATTGTCATCATTGCCCCTATCCTCGTTGTTGCTGCTGCTGGTTCATTATTAGCAGAAATATTAGTGCATTCAGTGTTGTGCTGTTGTTCTCCTCCTGTTGGAAGTAATGGGAAACGTACTGAAGGCAATTATTGACAACAGCAACAGCAACAACCACGACGACAAAGACCTGCGACCACCACGATCACCACAAGCCACCACCACACAAGAACAACAACAATAACAAGAACAAATAACACTACCAACAACAACGACGACAACAACACCAGCAGCAGCAGCAACAACAACCACCACAACCACGAACAACAAACATAACCACCACCCCCACCGCCACCGCCACCGCCACCACCATCACAACAACGAACCAACTAACCAAACAACCAAACAAACAGACCAACGAACAAACGAACAAACACCAACAAGAACAATAACAAGAGTAGCAACAACAAAAATTACAATTACAACCACAACCACAGCCACAACCGCAGCCACAACCCAGAACCCGCAACCCACGACCTGCAACCAAGAGTAGCAATACCAACACCAGCACCAGCACAAGCAACACCAACACGAAGAACACCACTACAGGGAATCGACATTGACAACGTCTTGTATATCGTGATATTCGCATCCAGGGCAATGGGCAGTGCTGTGAATGCATGCGCAGAAAGTGGCCCAACAAATTCTGTGATGCCGGCTCGACTGAACGTTAATCCAATGATGCTTGTCTCGCAGCAACATCACAGGCGGACCTCTTTGGCTGTTGCGCCGGCCGGCGGCCAAGTGCCACAGCGCTCGCCCAATTCGTCAAGTCCCTTCCTGCCGAAACGTCAAGGTTTCAGCTTGAACCTGTTGGATAATAACTAGATAATTAGAGGTCTCAGGACAGCCATCACCACCATCACCACCACCACCACTACCAGCCCCGCTACTACTACCCTTGCTGCTGCTACTACTACGACTGCTGCTGCTGCTGCTACTACTACCACTACTGCTGCTACTTCCACTCCTCGTGCGGCTGCTGCTACTGTTACTACTACTACTACTACTACTACTACTACTACTACTACTACTACTCCTCTGCTGCTGCTGCTACTACGACTACAACGACGACGACGACGACTACTACGACTACGACTACGACTACGACTACGACTACGACTACGACTACTACTACTACTACTACGACTACTACGACGACTACTACTACTACTACTACTACTACTACTACTACTACTACTAGTACTACTACTACTGAAGAGGGCGCTGCCTGTGACTTGCACAGTTGATGAACTCGCCTCGCATCTCCGATGCCGTCTCCCAGCTTGCAATTCCAATAAGTAGCGGCACTCCGTCGGAGGGGAGGCCATTGTCTCTCTGTGGCCGTAACACAGCAGCGAGGGCTGCTGTGCATCAGTTGTGATCGGCACAGGGCCTATAGATCACAGCCCGGCGGATGATGATGAGTCAATGTTGCTTGAGATTCCATCGGTGAAGAATCCCCGGCCCCATAGGCCGTGACTACACCGGAGCCGCAGCTCCAGGCCTGGTGGAGCGAGCCAACGAGGCCCCTGTGTGGCAGCTGACTCCAGACCCGCGGGAGAGGCCTCGAACCGAAGCCTGATTCGGCAGAAGAAGAATGGCAGACCACCCCTTCTTCGACGAGGGAATGAGGAGCTTCGTCGTCTCCTGGATATAAGTTCGCAGAGCGAACACGGACATGCAGCCGAAGTGCGGGCGCAACACTCCTTACGGCAAAGCAGGGGCAACAAAGTCGGGCAGCTCGCACTCATGTCAGTGCCCGCATCCGTCGTGCGAATGCTTCCCAATTCGGCGTTCATCCCGCCGTTGCTTGAGGGCATCGCCGATGCCAGCTGCGTCGTGATTTGGCGCACCAACTTGAAGTGCGTTCAATGCCGCTTGCAAGATGGTAGATATGGGCACTTATAAGGCCCGGCATGGCCCGGCCCAGTCTTGCAAGGAATTAGGCAAGCGCCTTCAGCGGCTCATCGACACTGGCATGGAAGCCCGCACTGCTGATGGCCACCCGCTAGCTGGCTCATGCAGGTTTACAGGGGACAGTTTCGAGGGTTCAGGGGCGTGCTTCACGCCGAGACTGCGTTCATCCGGTGCCGAGCACCGTCGGGGAGTGATGACCCACCCGGTCCGCTTGTTGATCGGCTCACACAACTTTACTCGTGCTTCTAGAGCCAACCGGGAGTTTGTCACGTCCAGGCGGTGGACCCGGGGCGGCCTGACGGCACGCGCCCAGGAGGAATACGGGTGGCATCCACGTCTTGCTTGCGCCAACTGCAGGAAAAGTAGACACGCACTTGCAACGGGGCTAGCTCCCCGTGCCCGCAGACCGTGGCACGAAGGCAGAGGTAGCCTTTCTCCGGGCACAGGAGTCCGTGCTGGTATGGCTGGCGGGCACAGAGACTGACGTGTTGGCAGGCGAGGGGCAAAGGCATTCAGTCGACCCATGCGCCCTTTGTTGGGGCCAAGAGGCACCCAGCTGGCGAGCGTCAACAGTAGCGCGAGTGCGGCTCGCTGCACTCGGACTCCACCGCAAGGTTTGCTCCATGGCATAGATGCTACCACCTCAACAACTATGAGTCCCGCATGTCCCGCTGCTGGGACACAGCTGAGCCTACTATTACTACTACTACTACTACTACTACTACTACTACTACTACTACTACTACTACTACTACTACTACTACTACTACTGCTACTGCTACTGCTACTGCTACTACTACTACTACTACTACTACTACTACTACTACTACTACTACTACTACTACGATTAGTACTGCTGTCACTAGCGTTGACTGAAATGCTACATTCAGCTACTCGCAGTCGCACTGGTACCACTACGACGGCCAGGCAGCAGCCTCAAAGAACATGGTTCAAAGAAAGGCAAAGGAACGGACCTCACCGTACATGTTGGAGTCCGAAAATTAAAAAAATGTGTGTATATGTATGTATGTATGTATGTATGTATGTATGTATATATATATATATATATAAGGCTCTGGCTCGAGCCGACTGTTCCAGTGTGTAAGTTACAGACGCCATGCGGTCATGCCAGCTTCTCCTCGTGGCTCTAGCTCTTTCAAGCCCTCCGTGCTGCCCGGACCCACTCCTCGCTGTCTGGTGCTCAGACAGACCTACTGAGGCCTGCACGGAAAGCCTGCCTATTGCATTGCAAACTGACCCTGATGCCTGCTGTTTCTCTTTGTCTCAAGAGCACTGGTCGCCGTCTAGCGGCCTAGCTGCTACAGCTGCCTCGTCTCAAGGCCCTTCTCCTTTTGATTCCTCCGTCGCCTTGGCATGTCGCCCAAGAAGAACGCTCACGCGTCGACCAAGGCAGGCAGCGGCATATTACGCTCAGGGCGCTTTGCCAAGGCAGCCTCAGGAGACCCAGCAGCACCGGCCAAAGCACCAGCCAAAGCTCCGGGGAGCAGGGCTCGCACCCGCACTCCGGTGCCGAAGAGTCGACGAGCGAGCCGTGCAGAGGCGTCTGAGTCGATCAGTGAGAGCTCCTCGTCTTCTGAGGAATCCTGGAACCCACCGCCCAAACGCGGATCTCGCCGAGGACCACCTCATGGACCACCTCCCCCAGTGGCGGTCAATGATCCAGGGGAGGCAGCTGCTGCTGCGCCCACGCCGCTTGGAGCCTCTGGAGCCTCTGTACATGCCCCTGTGTATCCCAAGGTTGCAGCAACGGCTACCACCACTTCTGGCTCCACCGGGTCGCTGTTTCCGACTGGACCAGCCGGTCCACCGCCTCCTACGCCGGCCCCAACAATGCAGATGCCGACAGGTTGCCCCCAAGACCTTGTACTTACTTTACAAGGCGCTTGGCAGCTCCGCCTTACCCCGGTCACCCCATTGTCGATCTGTACGCCGATTTGTGCACCACCACTGCCTCACATGCCCGTTCCAGCGACGTTGGCAATGGCAGCGGCCACCACCAAGGCCTCATCTCCGCCTGCGCCAGGTACCTCCGGCCCCCGGGCCCCCTCTCACCCGGCTTTCCCGGGTGACGCTGTGTTGCCCTCATCTTTGCCTCCGGCAGCTGTGGTCCCCTTCTCTTCGACATCGACGGGCTCAGCTACTCCGGCGACGGCGACAGGACCATCAGCCATCCCTACGCCGGCCCAGCTCTGGAATGCAGTGGTGTCAGGCCTTACCATGCCATCGGACGTCTGAGGCACTGCATGCAGTAATACTTCGCTGTGCCCTGCTTCCCGAACTTTTCATTTTGGAGCACAAAGACGCAGTAGCAACGATGGTACATGAGCACAGGACACAAATGCTTGGCTGCCCTGCTCTGTCACAAGGGCCCCTGCCTAGCCTGCTTCTCCCTGCTCAACTTGGTCGCTCAGGTCACAGTAACATGTCCTTCCTGCAGATGATGGACAATGCGGCGCCGTCTGGTGGGCGCCCCTGTCTACCTCCATCACCGCGAGTTATGCACTGCTTGCATTCCCAGGTCCTACTCGGGCAAACTTATGCTTGCAGCCACAGCCGCAGGATAGATCGTGGCAGCCCAGGAATAAACTTCAGGCACACAGGGTGCCCGACGACACCGACTGCTCGCCCTGTCCCATCAGCTCCAGTCCTAGGACAGTGGCTGCGGCAGCATGGAGTGCACTGCCTCTGTGTACGCGCCTCCTGTGTGAGGCGCTCTCCGTCTCGAGGTACCGTAAAAGCGCCAGGTTTAACACCTACCGCAGCTATGCTCTTACTCAGGCATTGCACTATGAGCAGTTTTTGCCATCTCTCGAGGCCCACGTCCTATACCTTGAAGCCAGGCAAGAACTCACGGAAGCTGAGCATGCAGCCCTTCTTGCCCAGCTTACACACCTTGCTCCTCGGGCACACGCCAGCCTGCAATCCCACCTCCTTGATCTGCATCTACTCGACTAGGCTGGGTCCTGCTGGCTTCTCAAGTCGGGCTCTCACAGCTCGTCTTGCAACCCGTCTCTCCATGCACTTGCCTGTTTGCGCCCAGGCTGGAGGAGTCCTCGCCTGTGGGCTTGATCATCCTGCTCACCTCGAGCCACGGCCTCAATCGCCTCCGCCTGCCCAGCTTACATGGCTCTGCCTTGTCGCCGTATTGCATGGGCACAGGCACTTGCACATTGCTGAGCAATCACCTCGCTGCTATGTTGGCTCATGTCAGCAGACGCCCCCGGATCAGTTGGGGCTGACTCGGCCTGGATCTCTCATGGGCAAGGCGAATCGCCTTCAGAGGGGCAAGCAGCACAAGGGCCGTCGCACAAGGGAGACCCCTCGCCCGGAGGAGAGTGTGGCCGCTGCCAAAGCAGGCCCTGGCCCAGCTCCCAGCGGCTCGAGCTCCTCGGGGACGACCTTCAAGGTCTTGGTGCTCGCGCCACGGCGCTTCATCCGCCTCTTCGAGGCTCAACCGCCGTATTTGGCTGGAACTCCGGGCGTTATCCTGCCAGATGACATTCCTGGCACTCCGCTGAGCACAACCACGGCCCCGCTCGCTGGCCAGACCACATGCAAGGTCATGCTTATCCCGGTGACGCCGTTTCTCGGGACCCGAAGTCGGAGGTGTACACTGAGAGCTCGAGGAAGCCGGAGGCTCCAGGGAGGAGGCTGTGCTGATCACCTCCGGTAGTTTTTCCTGCCCGCCTGGACCCGGTAGAAGCACCACCACTTCCTCTCCGTCCGTATCGCTGTCCGAGTGGATCTGGACTGTCGGGCGTGCAGTGCGGTCCGAGTCTTCACGACCATCAACCTGCGTCGGTGCCAAAGCTGGTAGTGGCCTGACATATCGCGATGGCGGTGGCGGCGATACCACCCAGCGATATAGACGGTAGAGGCGCTCCTGGACAATCTCAGAGAAGAATGTGGGAGGCGTAGGGATCACCTGCGGGGAGGTGCAGATGTGCACAGCAAGGCCGCTCCTGGCCAATGTGATGATGCGAGCGGCCGAAGATGGAAGTCTTGCCAAGGCCCTCAGCCGAGTCCGGTGGCCTGAGTCCGAAGACGCACCACTAGGGCACACGGATTCTGAGAGCGACACTGTGGAGGCGCTGGAACCCGGAGATGGTCTGCCACCCCCGTCGCAGGAGAACATACTGCGTGCGGACCCAGCAGCCTCCACTCTCCTGTCGCACACCTTCCAAGGAATCTCCCCTCCGGAGACCATGCTGGAGAGTGTCCCAGAGATGGTGAAGCTCCCGGTGGCCTCACAGGATCCGCCCAGCACGTGCCAGCCTCTGCCTACGAGGCGATGGCGACGGCGTCAGCTCTCTCAACTTGAGGCGGAGGCGGAAGCACATGCCAAGGCAGAGGCTGACCCTCAGACGGTTACCTCAAAGGGCCTCCCGAGTCGATCCCCTTTTTCTCCGATCACCCGGACAGACACCAAACGGGTGCGGCCTGAGAAGCGCAGCTCTACATCCAGTTCTAATGATGACAGCTCCTCTGGTCGATCGGGGCGGAGCCAAGGCCACGAGCCCCGCCGTTTCACAGACACGGGCATGACTCAGCCTGGCACTCCGACCAGCCCGGCATATATGTGCGCTTCCTCTGCATCTCCTGCGAGAATCTTCATGCGCCTTGCAGTAGTGATGTTCTCACTGCCCAGGTCCTTGGGTGCTGCTCATGGACAGTGGTCTTTTTGCGAGGCCCTCAGTCTGCCGCGCTACCTTCACTTACCAGTAGCCTGCCACACACATCAGTGGAGCCCCCAGCAGGCCATGCTTCTGCCACCCAGCCGTTTTAGCCCTCAGCCACACGCTGGTGCCTCCTTCTCTGGGCCATGGCACCTGTTCGCAAGCGGCCAGCCGGTCGTCCCTCCGGACACCGTGCTCAGAAATCTCGTACACAGGCTGCTTCCAGGACTTCAAAGCCTGCAACCAGAGCTACCTCTACGACTCCGGCGAAGCGCCCTGCACGCTCAACCAACAAGCCCCTCAAAGGAGCTCCAAGGACCCAACCGGACCGCTCAAAGCTTCCCTCGGACATACCCACTACGCCGTCCTGGTTTGCAAGTGATCCCGACGAGGTCCGCGCCTCCGACTCGGACCAGATCGATCGAGAAATGGCGGCTCGAGGCCTTCCACCGCCCCCAGTTCCACCTCTCTGTGAGAACGATGAGCCGCGTGGTCCGCCGCCTCCACGACCAGTCCGGTATGATGATGGTCCTGGCTCGCTCAGTGAATCAGAGGGACCCGTTCCGGTGCCCACAGTGGTCCTGTCCAGGGCTCAACATAAGGTCCTGGCGCAAACCCCGTTGTCCCACATTATGCGACACGCGTCTGCCAGTATGTACCCTAGGTCCGTGCATCACGGATAGCAGCTCGCTGCTCTCCCTTGTGGCCGCTGCAAACGGCGTGGGCTATCAGGATGTAGAGCCTAGGCAAGCAGCCTTTATCCCGCTGCACAATGCCTGCTCCGTTGATTGGCTATGGAGAAAACGGTCTGCACTGCACTTGCCCAGTCTGGCCCACCTGCACTTGAAAGGGTACCACCCCTACTGGACCTGGCAATGCACCCAGGTCACGGCAGACTTACTGCCTCAGCCCAGCCGGGCCCCAAATCATACACTGCAGGATACCTTTCCTCGCCACAGACTGAAGCGACCAAGGACCCCGTTGGGTGGCCGACGCGCTCGAAAGCTCAGACGCAAAAGGCGAACCGCTGCAGGATGGGCCTCTGTCAGAAAACTGCTCTTTCGCTGGTACGTGACTCAGGCGGAACTCCAGATTACTGGCCTGCATTCCACTAGCGTGCTTCTGTGGTCTCTTATGCGTTGGGTAACAGGTCTGCTCAAGAGACATGCAGCCATCGCCGCAACAAGGCCACTACAACAGCCCGAACAACGGGCGGACATCGTTCTAGTATGGCAACTCAAACTTACACACATGTATACATTCGGCATCAAAAGAGCCTACTTCGGTCCCAAGTCCGAAGGGGAGGCTTGCTCACACAGGCCACAGCACATTGAGCGCACTTCTTTGCACACGCCGGTGCTAACCTGTAAACAAAGTCTCTCAGAGCCGAGGGTTAGACGTCCCCCGCCGCGTCTTGAACCTGCTGCCCCGATCCCTGCTGGACCAGATGCACATGTATCGACCACAGTTCCAGCCTCGGACTATTGTATGGGAGCAGGGAAGCCAGGGAATTTTGCAAGTGGTGCAGTCCTGCGGGACCGCCACCCTCATACACAACCAGTCGTCATCAGGTCTCGCTTCTCCTGGCCCGCTTCGCGCCTGCTCCTTCTAGGAGTTAGCAGCATTCTGCAGGCCCCCAGCGATGCACATGCCACAGGCATCAAGCGTGCATACAACCGGGCAGTCAGACGAGCACAAGCGAGCCCCTTGCAGGGA
Organism: Symbiodinium sp. CCMP2592; assembly: GCA_905221615.1. NCBI lineage: Eukaryota > Dinophyceae > Suessiales > Symbiodiniaceae > Symbiodinium > Symbiodinium sp. CCMP2592. The sequence continues at coordinate 410,728 of CAJNDT010005802.1, read as the reverse complement.
ACCTTCTATCGTGGCCGATGGTGCTCCTTTCGAGCACCTGTCCTCTCGCCGCAGCCTCGGATGGACCGTCGTCCCCAGCTGCATGCTGCCGCCCCTGCCTCTGCCGCCAGGCTTCTGCATGTCTCTTACAATGCGGGTGGGCTGACGGGTGAATCCTACCAGGAGTTGATGCAGTGGCTAGCCCAGCTGCCTCCAGAGCAGTGCCCAATGATAGTGCACATCCAGGAAACGCATTGGTCGCACGATCAGGAATACAGCACACCAGGCTGGCACATCATATCGTCGGCCTGCTCCTCCCCTAAGGCAGGGGGTCTCCTCACCCTAGTCAGCGCTCAGCTCTGTTCGGCAAATCAGATCTCATCCTCCTCTCGCGTCGCAGGCAGGCTGCTCCACGTACGCATCGATCTGGGAGACCGCACGGTGGATGCAATTAACACCTACCAGAAGGTTTATCATTCTGGCAGCACGAGAATCGAGAAAGGTCAGACTCAAACCGCGGCCGATCAGCGCATGGGCGTCTGGACATCTCTTCGTGGTCTCCTTAAAGAGATTCCAATCCGTCACCATTTAATTTTGTCTGGTGACTTCAACTCGCCTGCCCCGCTCATCTCCGAACTGGTGGGAAGCAAGGCCAGGGCATTTCGCACACCGATGGTCCCAGACCTGGCTGCCTTGGAGGCACTGCTCGTAGATTTTCAGCTGCTTCATCTTAACAGTTGGACTCGCAGAGCCGGCCCCACCTTTCTTTCCCCTCAGCAACCATCTCAGATCGATCATGTCTTTGTGCGCAAGGCCACCGCCGATATGCCTGCCCGCGGCGGCAGCCCCTGCAACTGGCCTCTGGCGACTTGGAGACAAGGGGGACGCCATCGACCGGTGCAGGTCTCACTTCCCATTCGACCCTACCGCGCCCTGGGCAAGAATCAACCCAAACGTGCCCTCCTTGATCTCCAAGGCCTACGCAACGCCTGTCGCGACCCGAGTCATCCAGGAATTCGGCACCTTCGTGCCTCCGTCGAGGCCCTGCTCTCCGATTCCCCCGAGGCTACTGTCGAAGAGGTTAACTCTCACGTTCTTCAACAAGCGACGGCGGTGTTCCCAGCTGTCCGTAACCAGGGACGCGTCGTCCCCTGGCAATCCCCCACTGTTGAACTCAGTGTTAAAGGTATGTGGCAAGCCTACCACTGCTGGCAGCATGGACCGACGACAGGACGTCGAAACGTCTTTGCTCTCTGGCGTGCCTACTCCGCCTTTCGCCGCGCACATAAGCAGTTCCGTCAGAGGACTCGCGAAGCTAAACGGGCCTGGTTTCATGATCAAATTCTTGGTATGGAGCGAGCATCTGCTGCCGGGGACGTTAGAGCGCTCTTTCGTCTGGCTGGCGCCCTCCTGCCCAAGCAACCACGTCGCAAACTCCAGCTCCGAGGTCCCAACGGTGAGCTTTGGTCCCCTACGCAACAGGTGGACTGCCTCAAAACCTTCTTTCAGGATCTGTATGCGCCGGAGGACGAACCGGCACTACCACCTCTACCGCCACTTCAAGCTCCCACCATTTCCTCCTCTGAGGCCCACCATCGACTTACACGGCTCCCGGTACACAAAGCCACCCCAGCGCATCAGGCACCCACGGCGGCGATTGTTGCCTGTGCTGATCTTCTTGCGCCCTGGCTCAGTGACAAGGTCGGGTCTCTCTCCTCCTTCCCGGCTGTATGGTCAGACTGCTGGCTGGCCTTAATGCCCAAGGTCAGTCATCCAGTACTCCCACACTGAAAGCACGAGCCGTGTTCTGGCCGGACACTTACAAGATGCTCTCAAGCCCTACCTTCAAGCCTTCGTTGGCCCATGGCCCCAGCTTGCCTATATGGCAGGACGCAGCACAGGGGAGGCGCTGCATCGTGTGTTCAGCCACTGTCACGAAGTGTCCGCGGCCAATCTTAAGCCTGCCTACAATATCCACCGTGCCAGAGACAAGCTGGCCCAGGCTGGCACACCCTCATCCCAATCCTCTGCCTCCAAGCGGAAACGGACCGGAGGGGTCCAGGCATCACTGGACCTTTCTCAAGCGTTTGACCGGCTCAGCTGGAGTCTTATACACGAAGCATTGCTTGAGGCCCAAGTTCCTATTGAGCTGAGGGTACAATTACTTGAGTTCTACAGAGGTCTGGGCTATCACCTGACCTTTGGTTCTGAGCAGGCCACCGTCCAAGCCTTGCGAGGAGTCAAACAGGGCTGTAAAGTGGCTCCACTCTTGTGGAGTCTGGCTACAGGTCTGCTCATGCGCCGATTGGCCCGCGCGACTTCATCTGAGTGGGTCCGTCGCGCCCTCACGGCCTTTGCCGATGATTTTCACATTGGACAGGTTGTCTACTCCACCCGAGATTTGCTTCTGTCCATCGACAGGCTTGGCCACGTTTTACAACTGCTCATTGATGCACGCATGAAAGTCAATATTGACAAATCCGTGATTCTCCTCTCTGTCAATCACTCCTATGCCAGCCGCTGGCGACGTAAAGAAATTCTCTCTGACAAGGAGGGCCCGCGCCTGCGAATCTCGACACCCACGGCAGGCACCTTCAAGATGCCAATAGTGACTACTCACAAGTATCTGGGAGCCATTATCTCCTACCAGGAGGACTGTACGCAGCTTACGGTGGCGTATAGATTGCGCCAAACATGGGCGACCTGGACCCGACTTCGACCTGCCCTTACCTCAGCCTCGGCACCTGCTCTCCCCTTGCGACTTCGTCTCTGGCAGGCATGTATTCCTCCCACCGCTCTCTATGCACTAGACAGCCTTCCACTGCAACAGCAACACCTGGTACAAATTCAGAGAGCCTTAACAAAACAGCTGCGTGCTGTAGCCAAGTCCCAGGCACATCTGACAGGCGAATCCACAATTGCTTTACATCATCGCCTCCGGGTTCCCCTGGTGTTAGATGCGTTGCGACAGGCCTCTCACCGCCGAGCAGCCCGCTGGGCCGCCATCCCTCCTGAGGAAGCCCATCTTCTCAACCGCTTGTGGCAAACACGCATAGATGAAGCCCTTCAGAAGCTCGACTCCCCCCTTCAGCCGCTGCTGGAAGCCCCCACGGCTCCCTCGACAAGCTATGCCCTGCAGGACAACCCATCAACCACGGGCGCTCTGGAATCGGGAATGCACGAAGAAGGATGGTCATGTCCCCACTGCTCTTACCAAGCGCCATCACATAGACTTCTTCGCGTACATTTCTCCCGAACCCATGCAAGTAAGGCCAAAGATCGGGAGCGTCCAGGCCGCTTCAACCGCGACCAACACTCAGTTAGTGGGATGCCGACCTGTCGTCTCTGCGGGCACCGCTTCTCTCGTTGGAGTGGTCTTCGCTGCCATATAGACAAGGGACACTGCAGATGCCTGTCCTTCTCAGCCTTGCCAGAGCCTGAGCCCATTACTACTGTGCCTCCGAACACTCCAACCCACCCATTGCTGCCTCATACATCCACTGACACTGTGGCACCACCACAGCTACTACGTCCACGCCAGGTCTGGAACCACCCCTTTCGGCAGAGTGCCCTGCTGCGCACCCTTGCCCGGACCTGGCTCTCTCCTCTGCTCCTCCGGGAGAGCATGCAGCTGCCGCCACCACTGCGGATGCTGAGGATACGTCGTCTATTCGCCCTCTGCCTGTCTCGCAGTCGCTAGCTTATACCCCGGCCTTTCAAACACAGCTGCGAAGTCATGGATGGCAGGCGCTACTCTCGAGGCCAGATCTCAGGTGCTCACTGAAGCACCACTGCCCGCTGTGCTCTCAGTGGGCTGCCTCTCCTTCGGGGCTCAAGGTGCATTTGCAGCAGTCGCACCCGGAATGGAAAGCTCTCCGCCCGGCTGCACAGGCGAAGGCTCAAGTTCTACGTCGCAGTCTGTGTAAACCATGTCTATACTGCCAGGAATCCCGCATTGATCTTCAACATCACTGGAAGCAGTGTTACATGATTACCCTACTCAGCTTCCTAGAGTGTTGGCTGGACGACACCTTCAACTCCACCGCACTGGACCAACCGGTTCACTCACTCCCTCCTGCCAATGTCAGTGGAGGATCAACGCGAATTGGGCCTCTTCCAGAACTTCATGACACCGCCGGCGGGAATGGACGCAGCTCAACTCAAGCGCCGACGGGGGGAGCCGGAGGCACAACAAGCCCTATTCCTGAACCACTCGTCCGGCTCCCAGGCCTCAGCGTCGACCATGACGTTCGCCAACACGAGCTCGGAACCCAAGGGCAAAGGGAAGGGCAAGCAGCCCAAGGGCAAAGGACGGGGCAAAGGGGGCAAATCACGCCCAGCTGCCCAGCAGTCGTGGAACGATCACTGGAGCTCGGACCAGTCTTGGTCCAGCGGCCACTCCTGGACTTCCTCCGGCGACCTGACCGGTCAAATGGCCCGCCTCCTTCTCCGCCACGAGCAGCAGCTGCAGAGCATCCAACAGGACTGCAAGCTGCATCTCTATCTCCGCAGTGGGAAGGAATCCTTTCTTCCCAATCTATGCGAGATTGCAAAGGAATGGAGCCGCCTTCGTCGCGACGAACCGGGGAAGATCAACAGTCCGCTGCGCACTCTCCTCCTCCGAGCCACCTTGCAGGAGATGGAGACCCGGATCAAGCTCACCATCAGCAAGGAGAAGCAGACGGCCATCGACACGCAGTGGTACAAGGAGGAGGAGGGCTGGACTTACATGCAGTGGAATGCACAAAAAGGACAGCTCGAACTTCAAGCTACTCCGAGTCCACTTGCCACCGAGACCCTCCTCGAACTCCTCCGAGAGCTTCGCACTCTTGTGAATCCAGACTTTGTGAAGAAATTCGCGTCACTTCGCGGACTTCCACAGGAGCCCCAGTCCGAATGGATCCACTTTCAGCTGGAGCTAGGGTTTCGACCACAGGGGGACCGCATGTGGGAAATCTTTCAGATGCTGCTCAACCAGAGTTGCCTCCACCCTCTCGGAGCACGCCTGCGGAAGGACCGCCCCGGCCTGTCAGGCCTTGCGGCCCAAATCCAACAGGCAGTCGGAGGTTGGTGAAACCAACCACTCCATTGGCCTCGACCTCAGCCTCTTCCGGTATACGTCGTTTTCTCAGAGTGTCCCGGGATCTGCCCTTAGATACTGCCTGCTCCTCGCCCTCATTTGTGCCCTCAGAAGTCCCCTTGCACTTTCAGCCATTGCTTCATGCAGTCCTCCACAATGCAGATGGCACTGCCTGCTACATGAACACAGCTTTTATTGCCCTGCTGTGGGCACTTGGCTGCTATGATCCCACTCGATCTGGTTCATTGTGCAGCTTATATCAGTGCTTGACTGCGAGGTCGGACCTTCGATTGATGCGCAACATGTGCTGGACCATGTTGCTGGGGAACTGGGCCAGGCCCAATCAACAGCATGACATGCACGAATTTCTGCTTCACCTCATGCCGAGAGTCCGATTGGAGGCCTTCAGCGGTCTGTGGCAAACTCGCAGATTGGAGGACACAGGCACTGTGGTCTGTGCATCTTCCAATGCATTGCTCCCGGTCACTGTTGACCTGCCCCTGGAGGCACGGGGGCTTCAGCATTGCGTACAAGAGTGGTCTGCCCAGCATTATCATACCGCCTTCGATGGAACCTTGCCTCATCTCCTTTGCCTCCACCTGTCGCGCTACAGGCGTGATGATGAAAGGGGCATTCTCAGCAAGGATGATCAGGCTCTCCCGGACTGGTCTGACGTGATACGCATTCCGCAATTCGCGACGTCACATGATCTTCAGAAGCACTGGAGACCCTATCAGGTGTGTGCCATGGCTCTCCACTACGGTCCTGCCTTGCACCAGGGGCATTACCGCTGTCTGACGCGATGGGGTCAAAATCCAGTGCGAGTCTGGTTGCATGACGACAATCATGCAGCTGTGCCCCTCTCCCTGCCAGACTCTGTTGAGCTCAGTCGCAAAGCCTATCTGATATGGGCAATACGACTGGACTGAGGCCTCACCTGCCATTGTGAGCACGCTTTGAATGACGACATAGTTGTACAAAGCACACGTACTGTCATTCGTGACTACGTGTGACTTGAGGGGGCACAAAACGTGCGCGCCCACAGAGGCGCCGGAATCTCACCATGAGATTCTGCCTTAGCTAGCTAGGCGACGACTCGTTCGCTGCGTCCTGAAGAAGATATATATATATATATATATATATATATATATATATTGGACAGCCAATTAATGCTACCAATATCACGGCGACAAAACGGGCTCGGCTATTCAAATTCTAGCTCGCAGCCAAAAGGATGTGGTGCGGTACGGCCTCAGAGCATTCAACATGGCGTCTGTAGCCGTGTCAGTCGCATTTCGGGCTTCAGCCACCTGCCAGCAAGACGATATTGAAAACGTGGTTGACTCTGAGGTGCATGGATCAGACGAAACCCAAGCGAATGTCGGATGTCGTGAGTCTCTGACCCCATGCCTGCACAAAGGACCTGACACTTGGCTCCAATCTGCTAACACACGATAGGTTCCTGACTGTCGGACACTCTCTGACTTCGAGTGGCATCGTTCCATGTACAGCTTGAAAAGAATCCTTGTCAGAACCCATGCCGAGGTGACACCGTCACGACACTGCGTCCTTTTGGCCACCTACAAACGCCGCAAGACGAAGGCTTTCTGTGAGACGACGATCTGCAGCACAGCGACCGGCTGCTGTGGCAGAACCTCGAAGTCATTCCGAGACGTCATAGCCGTAGGGACGGCGATGATGCTGATGATGATGGTGGTGTTCGATCAACGATTGCACTTGCTTGCATATGCAGGTGCATACATAGATACATAAATACATACATGCACAAAAGCAAGCAAAACAACAACCATGCAGTGGTATGCACATATACAACCGCACAAGGACACACGTTCAAACACACAGACACATAGATGTACCGAGGTATACATAAGCACATATACACATACGCATGTACACAAACAATTGCGTGTTCTGGTACATACACTTGAACCTTCCCATACACACGGCACATAGGTACATATGTATGTATGCATTCATGTAGGTATGTATGTATGTGTTTACATTCATACACCTGTTAATCCCGGTTTGACCACATTTTTACAGAGTATGTACAGATGTACATATATATATATATATAGGAAGAGTGAGTTACTATAGGGATTCTCCGATACAAGGGGGAAGAGGAAGGACATCGATTCAACGGAACAGACCACCAAGAAACTCAAACACAAATAAACAAGTAAGTGGATATGCAAATATATCTACATATATATATATATATATATATATATACACATATATGTACATGTATACAAACGCATATTTGTATGTATATGTATACGACTGTATATGTATATGTATGTAGATATAGATGCAATGTTTCGCCCCAGTGACATCCCCGCGTCGAACAGCCTACAGTTTACTTCTTTTCTGTGAAAGCTTGCGGAATGGTTGGGTGGTTTTGGCCTTCCCCAGAATGCTTCTGCGTGCGGTCGCTCCCCCTCCCCCAGGAACGGCTTGGGCCTCTTGAGCTTCGGAGTTGAGCCTTCGCGGGGCGGGGGGGGGGGCCGACGCCTGTGGAAACGCTTTATGCATCTTTGTGTGTCTCAGCTTAGCTGAGGCAGAGGTGGTGTGATAAATGCGAAAATGCAAACCACACGAAAAACACGAAAACGCGAAACACGCCGCGATCGCGAGAAAGATACAGGAATATAATAGTGACAGTGATTATTATAATGATAATTATAGTAGTAGTTAGCAGTAGCAGTAGCAGTAGCAGTAGCAGTAGCAGTAGCAGTAGCAGTAGCAGTAGCAGTAGCAGTAGTAGTAGTAGTAGTAGTAGTAGTAGTAGTAGTAGTAGTAGTAGTAGTAGTAGTAGTAGCAGTAGCAGTAGCAGTAGCAGTAGCAGTAGCAGTAGTAGTAGTAGTAGTAGTAGTAGTAGTAGTAGTAGTAGTAGTAGTAGTAGTAGTAGTAGTAGTTTTAGTAGTAGTGGTAGCAGTGGTCGTCATAGAAGTACTACCAGCATTACTAGGAAGGAAAATAGAACTGGGATAGAACTGTCACTATTTCTAGAAACTAGGACGAGTCGTACTAGCACTAGAAATCGTGATCGTAAAAGGAATAGTAATAGTTGTGACAGACGGCAAGTGCGAACATGCGTAAAAAAAAAAAGGCGTCACCCGTGAAAAGCCACGAACACGACGAACAAGGCGAAAAAACGCATAGAAAGACTAGCAATAGCAATGGTAATAAGTATCACTGGTAAGACTGTTAACAATAATTGCAATAGGTTGCGTATTTTACGTGCTTTCATTTTGTCGCGTGTTTTTGCGCGCTGCACGTCGACTCCAAAACGCTCATCACACTCTGTGTTTACTTATGTTTATATACAGGATACTAGTAGGATCCTAGTCCAAGAGCGCATATCTTGAAGTCAAGAGCAGGCTCCCGCGAAGTTGACGTATCGCGCCCTCAGGGCTTGCTAGCAGGAAGGGTGCTCTGATGAGGTCTCGAAAGCCTCGATGGCTCATACGAAGTCTCCTGAAGCTCCCGCCACCAAGTCGGAACTGCGATAGTAATGCGGCATGCGCTCAGCTGTAAGTCAGATCTTCGCTTGCATAAGCTTGCTGTGATGTAGATCCGCTCAAGTCAGTACCGTAAGTTTTCGGGTTCATCATGGAATTCGAGGAACACATCGCAACCAGAAGAACTGGCTTAGGTTGCCAAGCCACGAGGGAGGCTTTGCCTGTGACTTATTGCAGGGCTTCTTGAGATCGATTGCCGCAGCTCTGCGGGATTCGGAAGGGCATCTTAGAGAGCGAACATACTCGATGGAGAGCTTGGCAGACCGTACTAAGTTCGAGCAGGAAGTGACCACGGTTCGGGTTGGAGGAAAGCGGGTGGTGTGTTCTCCTACGGCTGCAGCCCTCCAAGAACCTTTGCACAGTCCGGAGGAAGCTCCTTCGGAGTCACCGGACGAAACAGGTGCATGCGCGCGGGCGGTGTTAGGCTAGATCTGGATGGAAATGGGTCGGAATTTTAGGGTGGACATCTCAGTATGTACTACTATTGCTGCAACGAAGTTGCCATCAAGGACCTCAAGCCTGTTCAACTACATTTAATCCCTGATCCCATGTTGCAGCCCTAGTAGCAGCTCAGGGAAAATTCACAATGTGAATCATGGCTGCGGTTGACTAAGCGAAGCCCAGATCCTCAGCCAGACCCATGTCAAAGATGTCCTGCCGTGATGCAGAGGCGAGGTGAAGGGTTCAGGAGATTGGGGGCTAGGTGGGGGAGGGGCCTGGAAGGGGAGTTTGGGCGATTCCTCACCCGCGGGGCCGTCCTCCAAACTGATGTCTCGCACAAGCCTGCCACAGTCCAGGAGTTTCAACACACTGGAAGGCCCCGGTCCCGGGCAGCGCTTGCTGATTAGGGGCACGGTCGGATGTCGGGGATCTCCAGCAAGTGCCGGCAGGATACTCGGCTGTTCTTCAACCAAAGCTACTGAGGTCAACACCGTTGATCTCCAATTAGCTACCAACCGCGGCAATTAGGTTTCTACAAGTAGCTGCAGGGAGACATCGCATGGCTCTTAGCTCGAGTGCTTCCTCGTATGGCACGGCCGGCGGGCGCTGCAATACTTCCCTGAGAAAGGCTCTGTCCAACAGATGACTATGCGAGGACAGTGCCTTGCTTTAACTGCGATACTCGAAACAGCAAACAATTGACTGCTCATGTTTTGGAATTTGTTATGCAAGTAAGCGAGGTGGAAGGAGCGCTTTAGATTAGATACACGCCGAGGTTGACGGACGCAAGGACAGGTTGGAATCGGGGGCGATGTCCTTGTGCCCTTGCGGTGCCTTCACGGGACCGAGCCAGTATGTTTTAGTTTAGACTTAGCAATGCTGCACTGTTGGAGACACAACGCATGAGGTGCCGAAGTTTCGCATCACAAAGTTTCATCCTTGCGGACTCATGCAAAGTCAGAAACTGCCAGGGCTGCCCGCCATGTTCCAGGTCTATCCTGCGGTGCGCTTGAGCGTCGGACAAGCGTGGGGACGTCATCTTGACAGCGTTGCTGATTGTATTGTCGGTCGTTGGGGGAAGTTGCAGCACCCTTTGTGCATGATTGTCGCTCGGGTTGTGGGGTATCTGGCGTTTCGGAGGGATCTCACTTCTGCTGACTGTGCCGTCGAGTCGAGATTCTAGAAATCGATTCTACAATCTTGGTCCTACCTTCCTTGCGAACACCTCCCAGCGTTCAGCAAGCAAGATCCGATGAAGTTGATCAACGTAGGGCCAATGCGAACCTGATTATGCCTCTTCTAAATACAAATACGAGGTCTCACGCTCGAGCATGCGAAGAGGCTGAGAGCTCGAACAGCATCCCGCGCCGCTCGGGATGGAGGCGGAGTCCTGAGGCGGCTTTGTCCGACGCGGCAGGCCGTGCGAGGCCCCGAAGCACACCAGGGCCTGGCTGGGCATCTTTTGCAAACTCAACTCAGCTGCACTGCACTCATGCTATCCCATGCTTCCCTGCACCTTCTTCAGCAAGTCGACCCGGCTAAGCTCCGTTCCACTTTCAGCGGCATTTCGGCATTTTTCAAGAGAAAGCTCTCAGTAGATACGATGAAAACCCGGGCCTTCATCATGAATCCATCTAAACCATGCAGGTTCTTTCACGCCACATGATTTCGCGTCTCGACTGGATCACGTCACACTTCTTCCCAAGGTGCTCGTCATGTTGTTGCTTTCAGCCGCCCCTACACTCTCCCTCTCGCACTCGCTCCCTCTCTTCCTCTCGTCCTCCCTCTCCCTCCCTCTTCCTCCCCCTCCCTCCAGCCAGAGAAGTGCAAATCGCAGCCTGTCAGGTGGCGGGCCAAACTCCTCTTCAGTAGTGACAAGAGACAACGCCGCACAGTAGCCACTTCTCCAATTCGGGTCATTGAGTGTTGCTGAGGGGTGCTGTGGATTCGTGACATCTGCTGGCTACAAAGCACTTTGTCATTTAATCCAAGCAAAGGGGAGTCATGATCTGGTGCCATGCATGGGGAGGTACCGATTGCGCGATACCTCAGGTACAGCGCAAAATGATAAGAAGACCGCAAGAAGAAACTGAGAAGAGACGCCAGGGAAGGTCCAGGAGCGGGATGGAGCGGGCATCGAGAGCTAGCGGAGTGACCAAGGAGAGAGAGAGTCAGAGAGAGATGAATAGTCGGTAAGAGCATGAAACTCGGGAAGTCCTGATGCGCCATGACATACGGCTGAACTGCGAAGAGCTGGCCTTGCACAAATGCCCCATTCTGTCACTGTCAAGCGCATGAAAAACATCTTCTTTTTGAGCTCTGGCACTCAGCGAGCTTCACCGTCTGGCGACAGTACGCCGTCTCATGGTAAGGCTTCTGCCAGACCCAACTCAGAACAAAGCTTCGCACGACCATTAAAACAGCTGTTGCCTTCCAACCCTGGAAGTTGAAACCTCCAGAATGCGAAGGTGGGAGACTAGGGCCAGTCAGCAACCGCAAACTTCATGTACAGCAAAGCTGCAATAGCTCTAAGAGCTTCCCAGAAGCAACTCTACACTCGTTGCTCTGTTCCGCTATTACGTCTACAGCTACAGTCTACAGTGCAAGGAAACGGAGACGAAGGGCGGCAGGCCTTCTTCGTCTTCACTGACCGCCATGATGCGGCCAATGAAGTGGCCTTACAGCTGCGAAGTGTTTTGGAGCTAGGGCCTGCCGGAAAGTGAACGCCTGAACAGGAAGTGCTCCGTGTGCTAGCAACCGGGACGGGATCTCACCATGAAAGCGTTAGTTAGGGCAGCAAAGTAAAGACAGGTTCGAGCTCGTCAAGTAAAGGCTGGCATAGGATATGCGCGAGGTTGGTCTTGCAGAGACGGCCAAGGGAGGTTTGCTCCTGGACTTGCCCACAATCTTCTGGACATAAAGTTATGCAGAATATGACTCATTGAGTCGATGATGTCGCTTGCAAACTAAAGCAACGCCCATGTTAAACACCTGCCCTCGTTTCAGCAAGCTCGTGCCGTGCCTGATTCGGGCTTGCCAGCAGCCCGCTCCCAGACCTTGGTCCGGCTGGACTGTGTGGAGAGTGTTTGGAAGATCCGGTCGCAAGTGCGTGCACTAAAAGCAGACTGCGACGTCTCTTCCGCAACATGCTGAGTCCGCGGTGCTTACGTACAAGACCCGAAGCATCTGATCTTAACCTCAGCCAGGCACCGCGAAATCGTAGAGCATCAGCTCCGGCAGCTTTTGAATGTGAAGCACACTCGCCTTGACATACTTGGCGGGTCTACTCTTCCGGCTCAGTTCGCATGGGTCAAATCACGAATGGGGGCCCCATGCACTCCATCACTATACTAAGCTTGAGTTGCGAAGCCTTGCCTGCGTCCACCTAATGATTGTAACCCCTTCTTGCAACTGGAAGATCCGAAGTCACCGGATGCTCGGTCGCGAGCTGTCACAAATCGATGCCGAACCGGCAGCGTGAAAAGCGGCTTGACAGCTTGCACCTCGAATGCGTTGCAGTGACATGTGTGACTCTGTGTGTGTATATATTTGTATATATTTAGTCATTGTGTCTCTGCACGTGTGAGTTTGGGTGTGTGCCTGTGTGTGTGTGTGTGTGTGTCTCTGTGTGTGTGTGTGTGTGTGCGTTTGTGCATGCCTGGTTGTGTGTGTGTGTGTGTGTGTGTGTGTGTGTGTGCGTGCGTGCGTGCGTGTGTGCGTGCCTGGTTGGGTGCCTGCGTGCATGCGTGCGTGCGAGCTGTGCGAGCGTGCGTGTGCGTGTGCGTGTGCGCGCGTGTGCGTGTGTGCGCGTGTGTGCGCGTGTGTGCGCGTGCGCGCGTGTGTGCGTGTGTGCGTGTGTGCGTGTGTGCGTGTGCGCGTGTGTGCGGGTGTGCGTGTGCGCGTGTGCGCGTGTGCGCGTGTGCGCGTGTGCGCGTGTGCGCGTGTGTGGGTGTGTGGGTGTGTGCGTGTGTGCGTGTGTGCCTGTGTGCGTGTGTGCGTGTGTGTGTGGGTGTGCGTGCGTGCGTGCGTGCGTGCGTGCGTGCGTGCGTGCGTGCGTGCGTGCGTGCGTGGGTGTGTGTGTGTGTGTGTGTGTGTGTGTGTGTTGGTGTGTGTGTGTGTGTGTGTGTGTGTGTGTGTGTGTGTTTGTGTGCGCGTCCAAGCACCAGCTCTTCGTGATGTTGCGGTCGTTGTTGTGCATTCTAGTCATCCTTCACGGATCCCAAAGGTATCACTAAGGGAAACTGGCATGGGCTTGACATAAAGTCAACAAAGTGACTGCCGAACCCGAATCTCAGGTCCTCTCATACCGGCTTTTCCGCTCGAATCGCCCAAGGATTCGAGACGTGTTTTGGTTCGAGCGCATTTCTTAGCTCTTTGGTGCTTGGTACGTTAAAGCTTCTTGAAAGCCCGCTCATGCCTTTAGCAGCAAGTATACAATACATTTCTAAATCAGGAGCCACAACGTGCAGACTCCCCTCCGGCCTTGAAATAATTGCCTTGTTTCCCGAGGAAGCCGTCCAGCCGCAGGTGGACCGTAGTTGACCGCTCTTGAGCCTGCGACCAGCGGAAGGCAGAGAAGGACGCAAACTTAATTTAAGGACTGGGGATTTTTGTGGATCTGAGCTCAGATGGTGGCTTGACGAGAAATGAAACGACAAGACCAATCTTCATCGAGGCAGCATTGATTTCTGGCAGTTTGGTATGAACCTGGCTTCTGTGTCGCAACTACTAACTGCAAGTGCGACGGTCCAGCAGTGGGTACAGAGCGTCCAATGCTCGCTTCGGCTTTCACTGTGAAGCCTCCGACGCTTTAGCAAGTAGGTGTTCTGTGCAAGCGATTCCTCTCTCTGCATTCAAAACCCTACGTCCTGGAGGTCAGAGGCTGAACAAAATGAGGATAGTGAGCCTCGATGATCACTCCATGCTCGCCCGCTTTGTACGACTCCTGCAAGAGCGCACTCGGCTCGCCAATCGCACACTTGATGCTCCCATGGAGAGCTCGCGGATGTTCATGAACTCCGGCAAGCATGTTGTGGCATGCTTAGGCCGTGATGGCTTTGTATGTAACATCTTCCACTGCAGAACTGGATGCCTCAGTGTCTGACTCAAGCCAGTTTGGGATTGACTATCCGTGACTGTCCACTACCGACAGCAAAGAAAGATGCAATGGCAGCGCATCTTCCCGTGGCCTCGTGGTGGAATGGGTTGTGGCGGTGGACTTTGACTACCACCCGGTCCTAGCAGAGGCAAACGCAGACTGTTGTTCAACACCTGAAAACCCTATTGCCTTACGTGATCATGCAAGCAGCTACAAGTAACAGGATGGGCAACACGTCCGCAGTCTCGCTTCTGGCATTCGCACTAGCAAGTACCTCGCTCTGTAGGAAAGCTCAACAAGTAACTATCTGCATCCTCGCTCCTTCGTGTATCAGCGCCATGCAGAATATGCTGAACCCAAGGATTCCAGGCATGTTCCATGCAAATGGGCTGAAGCAAAACTCAGCCTCAAATCGTGGCAGTCAACGGCTGGAGCTACTGGGCTGTTGGCTTCGTTGCACCTGAGGGCCCCGCCCCAGGAGCAAAATCATGCTTGAAGGGCATGAGCTTGGTGGGCGGCACAGAACTGTTGAGCTTCGGAAATGCTGCAGATAGCCCTTTTGACTTGGGATAGTTCTGCATGTGCCTGCACTGTCGTTACGAATCCGGTGCTTAACGCGAAAAGTATATAGGGCGCTCCCCATTTCCTCCGAACGTTACCGAAGTTTCTGCAAAGCTGCTTGCTGTACTGCTTCTCATGCGGAGCCGCCGACGTGTTTGAGCCGAAGTGTCGCTGGTCCCGGCCTTCTGCCGAGACCACAAAGCACATAAACCTTACAGGCAGCTGCAGCAGCAGCAAACAGCAACGCAACAGCAGCAGCAGCAGCAGCAGCAACAGCAGCAGCAGCAACAGCAGCAGCAACAGCAGCAGCAACACGAAGAAACAAGATCACTAAGAACAAGCGGAACAAGAATCAGCTCCAACCAAACCCTCGGATCCTTCCACGCCAACACAGGCCGGCATGGTTCGAAAAGGGCTTGGGATGAGATGCTTCGGTATGGACGATGTGGCAACACTGTTGGCGATGGCTCTTTCCATGATCACGACGGGAAGCCTTTTGCACACCAGGATCATCGGTTCAGTCTTATCCCGGCCTGGCCGAGGGAGGTCAACGCAGCAGCTAGCTTGGCATCGAGGTCCTCCACCTTCGCTCGCTGCGTCAGCACCAGACAAACTCAAGGTCGGCCGAACGGCGGGTATTTTCTTCGCCTAAAGGCTTTTGGCCAAGGCTTCATGTAGCGGGATTCGGGACTCTGTTGGCTTTCAGGGGTCAACCCCGGTCAGAAGTCCGAAGTGGTTGCTCTGCCGCAAGTGGTTAGATCTCCCAGGCTCAAGCTCGAGCCATCAAGCCCGACTGCTGCGCACGAACTGCAACGGTCGATGGACGTTGCAGTAGCTCATGCACATCGCCACGGATGCACAAGGCACGGCAGGCGCAACCAACTGTGACTTCATATGCGACTTTTCGTACTGGCTGCAGGCGGGGCTTGCATAAGCCCAAACTCGGCACAGATCGTGGATTCGTTGATGCCAGCCAGAGAATTGCAGCACGACGTCTTTCATGTATGTGGGACTCGCTACCAAGCCCAATCGGATCCACACTTAGCCACAATCATCTCCTTCAAGTCGTCTCCTTCACGAACGAACCCATGGAAACCACCAAGTGAGGCTCGGGGATACGACTAGGCAAAGATGGTCTAGCGATTCAGCAATCGTGGAACGTCAGGATAATATTTCATCGTTTTCGCAGAACAGCAGCGGCGGGCAGTTGACACCACATTCATCCTGAGTGCGCATGACATAGCACTGCGTCAGAAGCCCGCGGCCCGTGCCTTCTGAGTCAATGGATCTGAACCTGAGGCAGGCAACTTGAGAGCCTCGAGGGGCTTGCACTAGCTTCTGAATAACTTCTCAAGCCCCAGATGGGTCGGCTGCCTGAACCCCTTTGCTACACACAAAGGCTTTTCAGAGCTTCGGATTCTGTGTATCAACGCAGATGTATGCGTGCGGGAGGCGCGACAACGTTTCCCCTCAAACCCTACCCTATGACCTTATTGACCTTATTTCCAAGTTTCTTCACCCAGAAAATTGTAGAGGCCATGGCTTCCTTCAGTGCAAGGGTTCTGAACTAAGCCAGAATGCCAAGCTTGAGGCTTTCATTGTTGCTTTGTTTGCCAGGGTGTTAGGCGTGCTGGTTAAAGAGGAATGCAGGGATGGTTCTGAAAGTTGCACAGGTTTGTGGTATCAGGGCCCCTGGAAACTCTCTCATCGTCAGAGGAGTTGTTGCATGGTACCTGCATCTCGCATATGTGGTACAATCATGCGGCCGGCAGTTGATGTGAATGGTCCTCTCGACTGTTTATATTGGTGCTTTGCCGATGTTCACCTCCCTGCTATGGGGAGAACTGAGCCTCGGACGGTCCGGCGGTTCGGTGACTTCCGGCAAAGGACCTGAAGATCCATGCCCACATGCTCTCGTTCTGACCACCACCTTTCACTCGAACTGCGATTACGAAAAATGCGTCGCGAAACGTGCCTGTATAATGCCCCATTAACACCAAATCCAAAAGCAAAGTTTGAAGAGACACGCAGTCTTTTGACCATGGGTTTTCCTACCATCGTACACGGTGTGTCGGCATTCGCACACCTCATTTCACATACATTCACGGGCATGTGCACTATAAGGGCGAGGATTTTCATCAACTATTTTAGTTTGGGTTGCGTATCGCGTTGGTCTCGGAACATTGCCCGATGGTCCTGAATTTCCTTCTTTTTGTGTATCTTCTTGGTTTGTTCCCGTCTATGTTCTTGGTTTACTGGCTTCCGCAAGCATCTGTAGACCCGAGATGCTCTAAAGAATCTGACCGGCTCAATCGAAATTTGAAAAAAACAGGATTACCTTTTGTTGTGAAGGAGTTCACTGGTTCTTGGTTTTTTTCAATAGGCTCGTACGGGCATCTTGTGGTTACAATTTGCACGTTTCTGCTTGCGGCAAATGTATTTCGTAATTGTACGACTACGCTACTCGTGCCAATAGTAATCGTAAAATAACAATGGCAATACTTGTATGTGCGGTACAAGTAGTAATTCGAGTGCTAATCCGCTGAGGCCACAAGCCCAGGCTATTCCCCCCCCCGTGTGCAGCTTAAACTGGGTCTATTTGGAAGCTGGCATTCGTATATTAGATAGGGAAAAGTGAGCTAAATCCCGAATATGCACACAAGAGGCAACTTCAAATAGACCCTATGTTGCATTCTAAGGGGTTCCAAAGCCCGAATTAAATTCATTAAATTCGGGGGCCGGGAATTAATTTCGCGAATTTAATTCGGGGGGCCCGAATTTAATTAATTTAATTCCCGGCCCGAATTAAAAACATCAAAAGCATTAAAAACATCAAATTCTTTAATTCCCGGGGGGGGGGGCGGGGCCGGGAATTAAAGAACTTAAATATTTAATTCCCGGCCCGATTTAAATTCATTAAATTCGGGGGCCGGGAATTAATTTCGCGAATTTAATTCGGGGGCCCCGAATTTAATGTATTTAATTCCCGGCCCGAATTAAATTCATTAAATTCGGGGGCCGGGAATTAATTTCGCGAATTTAATTCGGGGGGCCCGAATTTAATTAATTTAATTCCCGGCCCGAATTAAAAACATCAAAAGCATTAAAAACATCAAATTCTTTAATTCCCGGGGGGGGGGGCGGGGCCGGGAATTAAAGAACTTAAATATTTAATTCCCGGCCCGATTTAAATTCATTAAATTCGGGGGCCGGGAATTAATTTCGCGAATTTAATTCGGGGGCCCCGAATTTAATGTATTCAATTCCCGGCCCGAATTAAATTCATTAAATTCGGGGGCCGGGAATTAATTTCGCGAATTTAATTCGGTGGGCCCGAATTTAATGAATTTAATTCCCGGCCCGAATTAAAAACATTAAAAGCATTAAATTCTTTAATTCCCGGGGGGGGGCGGGGCCGGGAATTAAAGAATTTAAAGAATTTGATGTTTTTAATGTATTTAATACCCGGCCCGATTTAAATTCATTAAATTCGAGGGCCGGGAATTAATTTCGCGAATTTAATTCGGGGGCCCCGAATTTAATGTATGTAATTCCCGGCCCGATTTAAACTCATTAAATTCGGGGGCCGGGAATTAATTTCGCGAATTCAATTCGGGGGGCCCGAATTTAATGAATTTAATTCCCGGCCCGAATTAAAAACATTAAAAACACTAAATTCTTTAATTCCGGGGGGGGGGGCCGGGACCGGGAATTAAAGAATTTAAAGAATTTAATGTTTTTAATGTACTTAATTCCCGGCCCGATTTACATTCATTAAATTCGGGGGCCGGGAATTAATTTCGCGAATTTAATTCGGGGGCCCCGAATTTAATGAATTTAATTCCCGCCTGCGCTTTTACAAAGCCTCAGGGGACGCCCCTTGCGATTTATGAGTTTGGGATCTAGTTTGCGCAAAAGCCTTTAGGGGGACACCCCTTGCGATTTATGATTGCGGAATTTATTTTTAATACAAACCTGTAGGGAGACACCCTTTGCGCTACATGATTTTGGGATCTGCGTTTCTTCAAAACCTAATGGGACACCCCTTGCGATCTGTGATTGTGGGATCTGCGTTTTCACAAACCCTAAGGGGACACCCCTTGCGATTTATGATTTTGGGGATCTATCTCGCGAAAAAACCTGTAGGGGGACACCCCTTGCGATCTGTGATTTTGGGACTTGCGTTTTTACGAAGCCTCAAGGGACACGCCTTGCAAGTTATGATTTTGGAAATTGTTTTTATACAAACCTGTAGGGGGACACCCCTTGCGATCCGTGATTTTGGGATCTCAAGTTTTCACGAAGCCTGAGGGGGACACCCCTTGCGATCTGTGATTTTGGTATCTCGAGTTTTTACAAAACCATAAGGGCATACCCCTTGCGATCTGTGATTTTTGAACTTTTTTTGTACCAACCTGTAGGGGGGAAACCCTAGCGATCCGCGATTTTGGTTTATGGGCTTTTAACATAAGGGGGAATGCCCTTTGCGATTATGATTGTGGAACCTGTTTGTATAAAACCTAGTGGGGACACCCCTTGCGATTGAGATTTTGTCGTGATCTATTCTACGCAAAACCCTGTAGGGGGACACCCCTTGCGATTTATGATTTTGGAACTGCCTTTGTCAACGAACCTTTAGAGGGACACCCCTTGCGATCTTGGTTTTTTGGATCTGAGTTTTTACAAATCTTGGGGCGACACCCCTTGTGATCTGTGATTTGGGGATCTGTGGTTTTACAGAACCTCAAGAAAATATGCTTTTTGTCTGGAGCTCTCTTGTTTCTCGTGAAGTTGATGAGGCTTGTCTGCTGTGCTGAGATGGAGCTCTCTCCCGTCTCATTACATTGGAGGAAGCTCTCAGTCATTTCTTGTGGAGGATGAGGTAGAAGACGTTTCTTTTGGAAGCTGGGGGAGCTCTGGCTTCTCTTGCTAGGAGCGAAGTCTCTTCAATCTTCTTAAGATAAAGGCGGCTTACCAAGAGGTGAAGGCTCTCTCTGCTAGAATGAAGCTCTCGTCCCTTACCAAGAATAACTTGGAGTGAGCTTTCTTCCTGTGTCACACGGTAAGGTAGGGGGCTTGGGCTTCTCGTTTCCTTTTGAAAGCTGCGGGGAAGACCAGCCTTTCTCTTGTCAAAGCTTGAAGTTTGGAAGAGCTCCACCTTTTTCCTTGATCGTAAGCGAGGAGATGGTCAAGAGCTGTCGCTCCTGACGAAGAGAGAAGGAAGTTTTCTTCTTATCGCCCGAGAGGCAGTCGGAGCTCTCTTCTTTCTCGTGGTGCGCTGTTATATTGCCACGAACAACCCGGGGGAACTCTCTTCTTGTGTTGGAGCATGAGGTCTTTTCTTTTGAAGGCTGGCGACTGAGAAGAGGTATAAGAAATCTCTCTAGAGAAATCTTCTCTTGCCTAGAATAACTTGGAATGAGAGAGCTCTGTCCTCACTTCTTGAGAGCTATCTCTCTTCTATCCCTTGGAGAGGAAGTGGTGGCGACAAGGAGCTCCTGTCTCTTATTGTCGACCAAAACGCAGCCGGGGTTCTCTTACTTCTCGTGAAGTTCGAAGGGTCTCTTTTTTGATTCGGAGGATGGGGTAGAGGGCTGCTCATGTCTTGTTGAAGGTTGACGGGAGGATCAGGCACTCTTCTTTTGAAGATTAAGAGAGCCCTGTCCTCACCGCCTTTTATCCGAAAATTGAAGACATAGCAAGAAAGGACAGAGCTCCCTCAGCTTCCAAAAAGAAAAGTCTTCTACCTCATCCTCCACAATGAGACGCAAGAGAGCTCCATCTCAGCACAGCAGACAGGCGCCTCCAATGTCACGAGAACTCAAAGGCCTCGGTTTACCCGTCGGTCGGCAGAAAAGAGAACTCTTTTCTCTTTTGATAAGGGGATTGGATCCTGGCATTTCCTTGACCTTTTCAACAGATGAAAAAGAGCATACGCGCAAGAAGAAACCTCCTTTTTCTCTTGGCTAGGGAAAGAGATCCTGATTATTTCCTTTACTTTTTCAAAAGATGGAAAAAGGGCATACGCTCCCGAAGAAAGGGTGGAGATTCCCACAACCCTCGAGAGAGCCCCTCCAAGTCACTCAGCTGATTTCTAGCAGAGTGCTCCTCTATCTCTTGGTAAATCTCCAAAGAAATCTTCTCTTGCCAAGGATAACTTGGAATGAGAGAGCTCTGTCCTCACTTCTTGAGAGCTATCTCTCTTCTATCCCTTGGAGAGGAAGTGGTGGCGACAAGGAGCTCCTGTCTCTTATTGTCGACCAAAACGCAGCCGGGGTTCTCTTACTTCTCGTGAAGTTCGACGGGTTTCTTTTTTGATTCAGAGGATGGGGTAGAGGGCTGCTCATGTCTTGTTGAAGGTTGACGGGAGGATCAGATTCTTCTTTTGAAGATTGAGAGAGCCCTGTCCGACAGAGTTCCCTTAGCTTCCAAAAAGACAAGTCTTCTACCTCATCCTCCACAAGAAATGGCTGAGAGCTTCCTCCCATGTAATGAGACGCAAGAGAGCTCCATCTCAGCACAGCAGACAGGCGCCTCCAATGTCACGAGAACTCAAAGGCCTCGGTTTACCCGTCGGTCGGCAGAAGAGAGAACACTTTTCTCTTTTGATCAGGGGATTGGATCCTGGTATTTCCTTGACCTTTTCAACAGATGAAAAAGAGCATACGCGCAAGAAGAAACCTCCTTTCTCTCTTGGCTAGGGAACGAGATCCTGAAACTTTCCTTTACTTTTTCAAAAGATGGAAAAGGGCATACGCTCGCGAAGAAAGGGTGGAGATTCCCACAACCCTCGAGAGAGCCCCTCCAAGTCATTCAGCTGATTTCTAGCAGAGTGCTCCTCTATCTCTTGGTAAATCTCCATCTACTCTGCAGAGAATTGAAGGGAGCTCGCTTATAGTCGAAGAAGACAAGGCTCAAAGCTCCTCCAGTTTCAAGAAGACGAACGAGAGACAAGAGAGCTCCTTTACCTAGTCACCGACAATGAGCTTCATTTCCCTATATGTGTAGGGAAGAGCTCCCTGGCAAGTCCTCTACCGCAGCATCTCAAAGGAGCAGAGAAACCTTCCAACTTCACGAGAAATAAAAGAACTCCGGCTGCGTCTTGGTCGACAATAAGAGAGAGGAGCTCCTTGTCGTCCCATCTTCATTGGCAAGGGATAGAAGAGAGATAGCCTATCAAGAGGAAAAAACTCTCTGCTAGAAGGATGCTCTCTTATGTTGCCACGAATAACCTGGGGACTCTCTTCTTGTTTTGGAGCATGAGGTCTTTTGAAAGCTGAGGGACGACTAGATGTCTCTAGTTGGAAATTGGGGGGAGTTCCACCTTTTCTTCTTGAGCGTATGCTCTCTTCCATCTTTAAAAAGGTAACGGCAATAATCAGGATCCCCTCCTCGTTTCGAGAAAGAAAGGAGGCCTCTTCTTGCTGACCGAGAGGTAAACCAGGTAAACAGAGCCCTCTTCTTTCTCGTGAAGTTGGAGGGGCCTGTTAGCTTTGTTGAGATGGCGCTTTCTTCTGTCCCATTTGATTGGAGGGAGCTCTCAGTCTCTTCTTGTCGAGGATGAGGCAGAGGACCTTTCTTTTTGGAAGTTAATTCACAGGATGAGGTAGAGGGCTGCTCATGTCGTGTTGAAGGCTGAGGGGAGGACCAGACTCTCCTTTTGAAGATTGAGAGAGCTCTGTCCTCACTTTTTGAGCTATCTCTCTTCTATCCCTTGAGGAGGAAGAGGGGATTCTCTTCCATCTTTAAAAAGGTAACGGCAATAATCAAGATCCCTTCCCCTTATCAAGAAAGAAAGGAGGCCTCTTCTTGCCGACCGAGAAGTAAGCGGAGCCCTCTTCTTTCTCGTGAAGTTGGAGGGGCCTGTTTGCTTTGTTGAGATGGCGCTTTCTTCTGTCCCATATGATTGGAGGAAGCTCTCAGTCTCTTCTTGTCGAGGATGAGGCAGAGGACTTTTCTTCTTGGAAGCCAGTTCACAAGATGAGGTAGAGGGTTGCTCATGTCGTGTTGAAGGCTGAGGGGAAGATCAGACGGTTTTGAAGATTGAAAGAGGCCTGTCCTCACTCTTTGAGAGCTATCTCTCTTCTATCCCTTGACAAGGAAGTTGGGACGACAAGGAGCTCCTCTCTCTTATTGTCGACCAAGACGCAGCCGGAGTTCTTTTATTTCTCGTGAAGTTTGAAACTGCATCCAAAGGGTCTGCCTCGACGCAGCGAGACACGAGAAGTTGGAAGGGTTCTTTGCTCCTTTGAAATGCTGCGGTGGAGGACTTGCCAGGGATCTCTTCCCTGCACATATAGGGAAAAGAAGCTCATTTCTTGCCGATGACGAAGAAGCGAGCTCCCATCATTTCTCTTCAGAGGATATGGAGACTTTCCAAGAGGTAGAGGAGCTCTCTGCTCGAACCCAGCTGAATGACTTGGAGGGACTCTCTCCGTGTTTTCGTTGAATGTTGGGGGAATCTGAATCTCCACCCTTTCTTCTTGAGCATATGCCCCTGTCCACCTTTTGAATAGGTCAAGGAAAGTTTCAGGATCTCTGTCCCTTGCCAAGAGAGAAAGGAGGTTTCTTCTTCTTGCGCGTATGCTCTTTTCCATCTTTTGAAGAAGTAAAGGGGAAAAAAGGATCCAATCCCCCGATAAAGAGAGAAAGGAGTTCTCTTCTTGCCGACCGATGGGTAAACGGAGACCTTTGAATTCTCGTGAACTTGCAGGGGCCTGTTTGGTTGCTCTTGCCGTTTTCTTCGTGAGAGCTGATTTATTCCAGGCCTTGTTCCGAGACAAGAAAGGAAGCTGTATTTGCGTTGTTGGGGACTTGTTGCTGCTTACCGCTTGGTTCGCGATTGCCCATCTATGCGGAGTCTTGTTACAAGAAGAGAAGCGGTATTGTGTTCCTATATACTTATGCGCGATTGCTGACTTGGCATTACGCTGTCAGTTGCTTGTCTATGTTAACTTGCTGTCCGACTTAGGTCTTGTTGTAACACAAACCTGATATTAACAGACTGTTGCTCCAATACGTACTCTAGCTCGCTGGTATCAACTAGCCGGCCTTCGTGGGACTACAACAAAACCCGAATGCCAGCTTCCAAATAGACCCTATTTAAGCCCCCCCCCCCCCCCCCCCCCCGCCCAAATCCTCCTCCCCCGTGCCACCCCCCCTACCCCTCCCCTCCCTCCCCCCCGGCCCCTCCTCCCGAACGGGCGCCTAAAAACTTGCGCTGCTGGTCTTGCTCATCTTTAGACCGCGACCCTGCTGCTCTAGAGCCGAGGCGGGCGGGGTAGCATTAACAAATATTATTCTGGTAAACAGCATATTAAAGATTTGCAAGAGTGATAACAGCAATCAGAGTAATGATTGCACTAATAGAAGTGACGGCAGTGATCATGTGGTAAAAACACCAGCTAGCAAAAACAACCATATCACTGGAAACCGTAACGATACTAGCAGCAAGCTAATACTAGTAACAACAACGGCGAAAACAACATAGTCATGACAACACCCATGGTGTTATAAGTACTAACAATAAGAACAGCAACAATTACAAGAACAAGTATTGAACATCAAAGCATCAACATTGAAAGCATAGCAAGAACCGAAGCAATTATCATAGTAGTACTAGTAGTAACGCTAGCAACAAGCAAATCCGCTCCAGATCCCAAATACCTTTGGTGTGAATAGTCCAACGGAGACCGCACCATCGGAATGTGATATCAAGAGAGGACGCTCTTTTGACGTAGCTGCAGAGGATGGCTGTGGCATCCTAGAGTTTGCTGTAAATGGTTCAGCACCGCGCTGTTGGTATCTTGTGCAACGGAAGGAGTCTATGGTCTGATACTGTCTGGATGGTTGGGGCTAAGCCGAGGACCGCATGTCGCACTTCAGAGCTTGAGTCGCTTTGGAAGTATGCTTCATACACTTGGTTGCCGCAATCTGCATGGGCCGGATGGTCACAAGTGTTTGAGTTCAAGGCCGGCCTGGTGGTTTGGTTAGGCAAGTGGATGCTAGAGGTGCGGGATTCTGCAAGTCAAGTTGTTGATCGTTGCTAATGGCTACCAGGTATATAGGCACTATGCCATGGGGACGGTAGCAAATGGCTTCGCAAAAAGCTAACCCACATAAGCTGTCGCTCTGTGTGTGTGTAGGTATGTACGTATGTACATATGTATGCTCTGGTCTGCATGCATGCATGCATGTATGTATATGAGTATGAGTATGAGTATGTGTCTGCGTGTGTGTGTGGGGGGGTCCGCGTGAGTGTGTGTCCGTATGTACATGCAGAATGTGGATGTCGATGTACGTATCCGCATGTGTGCATGCATGCATGCATGATGCAGGTAGGTAGGCGGGTAGGTACAAGGGCATGTATGCATCACACCGTGGAGAGCAGTCATCCGAAGCGAGATCACATGACGGGAACGATGCGCATATGCTTCCGGGACGGACCACCGGCAAAGTTTCGACCTCCGATTCCGGAGCACGTGCAGCTGTGTCTTTATAATTTCCTCTTCTGGCTTTATTCATGAAGCGAAGGTTCGGAAGATTAAAGCAACGTCCCTTCGTCCTCGTCTTCAACTTTTCATCCGAAAAGGGTGACAATGCGACACTTTTGGGACGAAGCGATCGCCTCACTATCTGAGCAAACATGGCATGCAGATCTCATGAAAGGTGTGACCGTCTTATTCCAAACTTACATCCTTGCAGCTGTGTCATCTTCGCTCTTATGTCTGAAGCAATATCTACATCCATGTTTCTCTGTGTATGAATATATGAATATACACCCGCTCCCCTCCCCCCCCCTCCCCCCCCCCCCCCCCCCCCCCCCCCCCCCCCCCTCCCCCCCAATGATCCACCCGGACCTGCTTCTTGCAAGCAGTGGATCATGGGAGGTGGGCAACCTCAGATGCGAAAACATCGCCAGGCTCCATTTTACCAACAATTCCTAAAATCCTGGCATCTATGAGGCATGCGTGCCGTAGTTGCTGAGATTTTGGGGAAATTGGAGCTTGGCGAGGTTTTCGCACTTCAGGCTTTGCAAACGTTGGGAAATTCGAGCCTGGCGGTGTGTTGGCAACTTCGGATACGAAAACATAGCCAGGCTCCAATTTCCCCAAGGTTTGCGAAGCTGGAAGTGCGAAAACATCGCCAGGCTCCACTTTCCTCAAAATTCTCAAAATCTCAGCAACTATGGCCCCGCACGCCTCATAGATGCCAGGACTTTAGGAATTTTGGGAAATTCAAGCCTGGCGAGGTTATCGCATTGCATGCTTTGCACACGTGGGGGAAATTCGAGCCTGGCGATGTTTTGGCAAGTTTGCATGCGAAGACATGGCCAGGCTCAAATTCCTCCAAATTCCCAAAATCTCAGCAATAGATGCCAGGACTTTGGGGATTTTGGTGAAATGCGAGCCTGGCGATGTTTTGGCTCTTGCAACTCCACCAATTTTGGGGAATTTCGAGCCTGGCGATGTTTTGGCTTTCTCGGATGCGAAAACACTGCCAGGCTCGAATTTCCCAAGATTCTTGAAACCTGAAATGCTAAAGCTAAAGTAATAAAATAGAAGAACAGCCGTACCATGTACTCATACATGAGCCTTCAATTGCTTCAGTTCCCAACTGTGCTCTTGCTTCTTTCATCGAACAAAGTCATAGCTGTTGTTAAGATCACCTTTGCTCTTTAAAAAAGAAATAAGGACAGCTGTCCCTTGTAATATTGAAACCTGCCTGTGTTTGTGGTTGTTTTAGAACGCTTTATGCGAATGCACATGTGGACAAAAAACATCATGTTCAGATACTGTCGGGTTCTTGTTTCTGCATCGAGGTAACATCTTGCCAACCGTTTAAACTGTTGCCCGCTGCTTGAACAAAGAAGCATTTCTTGTATTTTATATTGCTTCACACACTCATGAAGCTGATAAGCTCCGATATTTCACAGCATTGCATGTAAGGTGACTTCCCCAATAGTACTCTCTTGCCTTATCACTCATGGTTCCCCTACTCAAACTGAATACCAGGAAAAAGGTACCATTCAGGCGACACTGGGGGAACCTGATAAACGAGCTTTGAATTGCTTCGATTACTGGGGGTACTAACTTTTCCTCTCATGGAGCAAAATCATAACCGAGTCGAGGTCAGCCTTGCTCGAGAGGTACGTCAAGTGTTTTATTGCTTTCCTTAAAGCCTGTTGAGAAAAGATGTGTTTCCACCATTTCTCGGGGCTATGAGGAGAGGTCTGGAGCTGTTTCATGCTGTATTCAAAGATGGCAGGAGCTACATCACTTGTGCGAGTAGCGCGGTGCAACGGAGCTCGGGTATATGTTCTGAGCCAGGATCGTCTTGCATCGTTT